>MVGT01001205.1:7886-41143 GCA_002174775.1 Macleaya cordata
GACCCCAGAATTGCTCAGAATCGCAGTTCAAAGGTTTCAGACCACGTCGTACAAACCATTTTTGGGCAAAAATTCGAAATCCTCGGAATTGCACCAAATTTTTCACTCTTTTAGGTCCTATAAAATAACGATAGGAACTGAAACCACGAAGTTTGGACCCCAGAATTGCTGAGAATCGCAGTTCAAATGTTTCAGACCACGTCGTAAAAGCCATTTTTTGGCAAAAATTCGAAATCCTCAGAATCGCACCAAATTTTGCACACTCTTTCTAGGTCCTATAAAATAATGATAGGAACTGAAACCACGAAGTTTGGACCTCAGAATTGCTCAGAATCGCAGTTCAAAGGTTTCGAACCATGCCATCAGCATCATCCTCTTCACCTCCTCCTTTCACCGTCTCTATATACCCTTCATCTTCTCCTCCTCTCAAAGTCCCACTCTCATTCTCCTCTTTTCTTTCTTCCTTTCTTTTTTTGGTTAAGTTTGATAAGGGAGAGGAATAAGGAGAGTCTCGACTCTTAATGGCAAATCTGTCCAAAAATTTAGAATGGGATTACAATTACGTGACCATTGTTTGAACGAATTATTCAGCTGAGTACTCCCATAGATCGGTGTACTCAGTCAAGTTTCCCTTTGTTAATCCGAGATGAAGTATAACAAGGTATTTTCCAGAATTGAACTCCACCGAATTGGGTTTGTTTCACAGAAATGTGCAAAATCCACTGCTAATTTACAATTCTAATTCCGTAGAGTTGAATGCTCATGTGATTCAAAAGCGTGATAAATAGGCTCAAAGTGCTCGTGATTCAAAAGAGTGAGAAAAAGTTTGCTTTCAACGGAATTGGTGGTGGAAATGAACATACTTGCTGCATCAATATATAATTTATATTATCATTACAAGGTATCTTTCTTCTGTCTCCTCTTTTTTCTTCTTTTTTTCCTCTTTCTAAACCTTTAGAAAGAGATACTCAAATGGGTTTTGGAGGGTTTCTCCAATGGTCAACCTCATCTGACCGAATTGAAGGGGTGCAAATAACACTGGGGCCTGCCAATAACAACAAATGCAAATTTGGTGGGGCACCACAAACGGGCCTGCCAATAAGATTTTGGAGAGTGCCTATAAAACGTCTACTAATTATTGCATACTGGGTTGCTGGAAAATGATATCTTGAAGCCAAAACATAATAACAATAATAATCAATTGAATGAATTAAATGATTAATAATTTAACTTCTGTTTACTGTTACAAATGGAAAAACGGCGAGAGGCTTTCAAGCTCCGCGCGTTTTCTAGATGTTCTCCTCAAAGGTTTCCGATTTCTCCACCACAACTGATCGATACCATCAGAAGGCCTCAAGATTTTACTAAGATCAGCTACAACCAGCATCTTTCGCTGCACACTACTAGAACAGCTCGATTTTCTGGGTCTCTTAGATTCGCTGTACCGCGGAGGAGGTGTCTGAGGACCCACATCATTGGAGCTGGCTACTCTGTCAAAGCATCAAAGAAACAGTCATTACAATTCCTAAGACTGATGATGATAAAGAAAATCAATCCTGAAGAAAGAAATAATCGACCATAAGACAACAAGAAAGAGAAGGAAGAATTAAACTTAAATATCAACAGACTGCCACGAAGTTTGCGTGTGATAAACTTTTACCAATAAGATTTTGCCAACGGAAGGATTGATGTTATATGATTTTTGTCCTCTTCTGCCTCTTAACAATTAACATCAAATGAATCTCTACTTTATGCAGTTCTCTATAGTTAGTAGCAACCATTTCCTAATGATTACTAAGTTAGGTGGACTACACATGCACTTCAAAACATGAATCGCTACTATATTTTAATTAGACGCAAAGCTATCACATTTTCATTTTACGACGTGTTGTATAGCACCAAACCAATCTCTGAATTCTTTACTTCACTCCGAGAAAAGACATCCTCGATCCTTCATTACATGAGCACAAGTTCAGACGCCATGTACCAAAACAAGGCTTTCTAAAAGGCACGCATCGATATAATTTTCATGCTCTCTCAAAATCAAAGAAAACACCACTGAGAACACTATATATCTTGGGCGGTCTTACTTACCTCTCCTCACTCATTGTTGGTGAAAAAGGCAATGACTCTTCCTCCAGTGGCTTACAAGCAGGACAGAGGTAGGTCTTTGGTGCTGGTCCATGTATATTAACACAATCAAAGTGATACCACTCTTCACACCAATCACAGGCAATCATTGCTCTGTGATCGTAGGGCTTCCGGCAAATGCAATAAAGTACACTTCGTACTCTTAATAACTGCAGACAAAATCAAGGAGGTATTTTCAGAACATCAGATACGGTTACTCTCAACAATTTTGAAGAGTTAGTAATTACTTTTAGCTCCTTGTCAACATGCACTGGTAAATTTTCACCCTCACTAATCAATTTAAATACTTCATCCAACTCAAGTGCCCCAGAATCAGAAGCAACCTGCATCAGGAAGAAGATGAAATGAATTAATTAATTGAGGCACACTCCAACCAGATAAACATAAGAGATTTCAGTAGTGATTTCTCAGACCTTCTTGGCATGTTCGGCCCATTGCAAGCCAATGCACTTCACTTTCTTAAGTTCTTGCATGAAATGATCTTCAGATGGTATGCACATTGCTGAACCCTGCAACATGTCCTCTGACTGGATTCATGAACCAACAAAAATGATGTCCAACTAAGAAAATAAGGTTAAAATAAGATAAACATCAAGCACTCTACCAGAGCTAAACAAATATTGGATTAGGATAGGTATGTATAAGATCGCAGTGCTATGGCCTTCCCCAGATAAAAGTTGTTTTCTCAAACTAAAGCTCCACAATAGATAGAGAAGAAAACTCCAAAAAATATTATAGTCAAAGACCAGCAAAAGTGTGCTTAGCACATGCAACAAACATTACCTAACAGATTAACAGATAAGATGTAATTTTGTACCACTGAACCTGAAAATACCAGCCTGAAATATAATTAGGCCCTACTAGCAATTGCAGAGGTTTTATTCTACCCTTTTCTTCTTTCTTATTTAACTTCTTTTTTTTTTTTTGAGGGGAAATTCAAATTTATTAGATAAGCCAAATAGGCAAAAGATTTACATGTGTAATATATAAACAAAAAAGAAAAAGTAAAAATATACTAGGACTGGCCAACACTTTGGTCGTCCCAAAACCCTCTCTCGTCACCATCTATAACTCATTGCATCAGGGATTCCCAAATAAGCAAAAAATTTATTAGATAAGCCAATTTAGCAAAGTAATTGAAACTTTTAGCTGGTTGGGTGCGGCTTGGGATTCTTCAGTAGTGATAAACATAAATGAATTAATTAATTGAGGATCTTCTAGCTGATAAATATTTTTTCCGTATATCAAATTCACAAATAATAATCTTATTCTAGTTGTACATGATCCAAACTTTTACCAACAGGTTGCAAAATTATGAATCCTCAGATTCAATGAATCCAAGATTAAGAGACTAATTCGTGATTGTGTTTACCTCTTTCAGCATGCGCTGAATCTGTTGGATTAGGGGCTTCTCTGGACTCTCGAACAGTTTCTTCACTCTGATTTTCCACGAATGTATAGCTAATGCCAACTCCAGGTTGCGGCTACCTTCCTGGTCATAAACACCAGCAACTCCTATTGCCTGAGCAACAAAAGTCCCATCAGTAAGTGTCGCAACCAATTCGATATTATGCTATATCATTTAAATATGAAATATCTGGAAACCCAAGAGTAGGACTGCAAAACAGAAGAGAATAAGCACCTTTAAAGCAATCAAAAGTCTTTGAGAGATCGAGCTGATATCTTTATCATGATAAGCAAGGGCAAAATCCACTGTTTCTGCTAACAGGGCTTTGCAGGCAAGAGCTTGATCCACAAGTTTTTCTACCATGTCTATTTCTTCAATCCTGTAGATAAGCAGCCACACAACGATATTTATCCAATAAGAGAACTGAGCGTAGAATCTAACAATTGAGAAACTAGAAGTTCATTAAACCAAGTATCAGAGGGCAAATGTTGTTAATATGAGTAAAACTAGCTACTCAAGCAATTTAAATGGGAACGAAGCATTAAAAAATAAATTCAATAAAAACTAACCATAGTAAAAACAAATAAATAAAATAAAATAAAATAAAAATAAAAGATTTAGGAGGTATCGCAACGGTGTTATTTGGGGGTTCTCTGTAATGTTTTTGTTAAGTTAGGGCCATCATACTATTATGTTCCTGTAAGGGACTGGTCCCAAAGTTCATCAAAATATGAAGATGAATTCTGGGACAACAAACATGGTTCATAGTTCATACTATCCCATTTTTGTCTCTTCTCTCTCCTACTCTTCTCTTATTTTCTACTCTTCTACTCCCCCTTTGTGGCCTTTCATCTAATTAACATAGTATCAGTGTGACTTCCCTTCGATTTTCTGGGTGTAGGAAGAAGCATTTACTAGTGGGGCAGGCCCTCGGTGGACAAGGAACATTCTCCACTGATACACGGATTACTACTTTTTCAGATTTCCTTTAGTAGGAGCAACAGGTAATAACCTGCACCAACAGTTCACCTTGCAGCCTTTCTACTTGGTTGTGGGGATGTTACAGGCTTACAGCACATATGAAGTCTGTAACAGCAGTTATCTATGATGCAAAAAGTTCTAAAAAGGTGTTTTACAGCCCATGTAAGTCTTGCTACAGAATACTACTTTTTACAGAAATCTGAAATCGTTTCAAAATAATGGAGGTTTAGTAAGTAGACACATCAATTCCACTAACCTATAGAATACTACTTTTTACTAGAAAGGCTAAGAGTAAGATTGTGTACCATAGTGGTGATTTCCTCGCTACTATTCTAGAAATCCTAAATTTGTGAAGTGTAAAGCTGAAAATGCTAATACGACGCATTGCTCTTCCACTCTATGAGACCAATAGTAAGCAGCAATCATGCAGTCTTGGAGACAACTACACAACAAGGTCCCCCAACTACCAAACCTAGTCTATGCAACAGAAGCAGCAATGATGTATTCTTGGAGACAATCGAACAAATAAAGGAATATTGCACCTATATTTGAGCTTCGTCACAGTATTTGACAAATGAACCAAAGAGAAAAGTCCCTATTTACATGCTATTTAACCTTAAAGAAAAAGGGGGGAGATCTGGACCGATATCCAGCATACCATGCGAAATGTCCAAAAGATGTTATAGCATACAAGAATCTAGTTGATGAAAATAGCAAAGTATAAAATCTCATTACCGCCAATGTTTCAGCTTTGGATAAATGAGACTTCCGACTGAAACATTTCAATACATTCTGAAACAATGCACGAGCAGTACCGAAAACATACCAATACAAACAAAGGCAAACAGGAATGGTTTTGTTCTGGTAACTACCACAACCAAAACGAAACATTCCAAAACATTTGAAATAAACCACAGAATAGGGTATGTTTGAACTTCTGTCTGGTTTGAATCTAAAAATATCTCATACAAGTAATTTTCAAAATTTGGATGATGCATGTGGTATCCAAACACTGAAAAAAGAAATAGAACAAGCGATCATATGGCTTCAAGATGTATCAAGTGTGTGGCTTCTTACTGCATGCAAAAATCCTTGCCAACAGATAGTAGTTCAATGAGCATCTTTAGTTCAGGGCGCTTTGCTCCCGATATCTATAATAAAGAATTGAAGTTAGATCAAGACTTTAAACTTCTTTTAAAAAGACAAATTTCACAAACATGTACATACCAAATTTCGGCATCCAGTTTTAGAAAGAGCTCCATCCACTAAAAATAGGCAATAAGGACATGTATATTCTTTTGTAGCATTTGCTTTAGCAAACTTTGACCCCAGACATGAAAGATGGTACCTATCCACGAGAAGCAAATTCTATAGAATATCAAAACATTGTAAGCTGGAAAATTGAACGTAGAAGCACAAGAATTGAGTAAATTGGTTGTCATATTGATCCAAATCAATTGGCATTGATATACTTACATGATAAAGAGGCACTCAAATACCAAAACCCAATATATGTAAAAGATAATAATTATATTTCTAAAGAAATTTTCTAGTAGGTTTTGATAATGGCAAATGGATTCTGAGAATTTAGTAATAAAAAAATTTTAAAGCAGCTAAAGAAATCACCCTAGCTGCATCTCAAGATGATCACAACTTTGACCATCGTATACTGAATACCTCAATGTTAACTAGGTCAATTGTGCTATTCCACTTTGCATTTTACATTTTTCATCACTGAACAAACCCTAGGAATGTTGGGCTTCATCAGTGATCACCGACTCATCTACCACATATCAAGCAATTTATACCCATCATCACATCCATCATAGGGCATGTAAACAGTGCAACAACTTGAACCTAAACCAGGTCTCACAATTAAACAACAATTCCAGCAACAACGATAATGATAATGGAAGTTGATGAGATCCTCTGTCTTATGCAAACTAAAGACATTGCCTTAACTGCATCTCAAGGTGATCATACCAAGCATCATATGCTAAACACCTCCATGCAAACTAGGTCGGACCCAACATAGGACGAAGGGGGAATTTGTGAATATGAGTCCACACCTTGTTAGACCCACAAATCCTTGTTATATATATCATTACTCTCTCTAACAGCTCAAGGTTTTAGAGTAAGTGGTTGTTAACATTAGTCAAATCTCCACTGACAATGTGAATTTCGAAGCAAAAAAACTTTATATACTGACTTCGCATCCCACAACCAGTAATTGACCATCAATTCGTATGAAAGACCTCTTCAGTGAATTCTGTAATTGGAAACCAAAAGCTCAACTTGTAGGTCTTGACCCTTATGATGGAATATTGTCCAAGAAAATCAAAACTCTGAATTGAATTATCAAAGTACTAGTGGAAATAAAGGAATCCCAAAATATACCAAATGCCGTCAAAATAGTCAATAATAAAACAATAGCCTATGAAATGACCAGTAGGCCCTAGATTTAAAATCATAGTTTGGACATATTAAACCTAAACTTTTGTTTGATTGAGAGAAGAAATTAGCAGTAATTTTAATGTCAAAACAATGATCTTACCTGCCCTTGCACTTAAAACAAGCTAAAACTTCTTGATCTTCAGAACCACTGACGCAGTACACACTTAAGTCTCTTACTTTGCAGCAGTTCATGTCTTGATATATCTGGAGCGATCTATCCAGAGAATTCTTTATCTGTCCAATAATAAAAATTGTTTTTATGCGTCCAATGGAAGGAGTAAACTGGCCAAGAAAGTAGAAGCATTAAAAGGCATATCTGGTCGAGAGCACTCACTGATACTAGAGCAGTAGACAAGGAATTCACATCGCCAACTAAAGGCTCAATAATGTCCTTGCAACATAGCATCCACTTCTCAACTTTTCCAACTTCAGACGTAACCTTGTCTAACTCAAGACTATCAAACGCATCTGACTTCCCAAGGACCTGAAATGTCCAATACCAACATATAAGCAGAATACCAAAATTCTTGAAATGCTGTAGTAAAGGATCTTCCGGAAAAAAAAAAAGAATCTTTTTCTTTTTTGATTAGCATCTCATTTTCAGTAGATAACCATGCCTTTCCTACAAAACCCACTTTTAACGAGACAGTGGTGCTAAATTCTCTGAATATAAATCATACAACATATCTGCCACATATTAAGCCACTTGTTGACAAGAAACATCCTGGAAACTTGAATCAGGAAGGGATTCATAATTCATATGTAAAATTTCGTTTTCCATCACTAGAAAACCAAAAAGAGAGAACCACAATGGTTTCACAAAGCCACCCAAATCTCAGCAGAGATGAAGCCAAAACTAAAGTCCACACCACCAAGAGTTTGAAGTCAGTACTAGATACTCTTAAGTTGGCCCAGAAATGGCACAAGTACAGACATGAATACATTTACTAAAGTATAATATGCACTTGCAACCGCAGGACTCTCATCAAATTAGCTTAGCAATTATTATATTTTCACTTTCTTACATAAGATATGCCAAATGGAGCGCAAATCTTAAAATCTGTGAAGTCTGTGTTAAAAGAGAACGAATCCACTTACATGTTTATTCTTACATGTTTTTAACATGTTCTTTGTGGGGCTCACATGGAAATGATTGAAGGGATATGAGGATGTTCTCTAGATCATGTAGATCATCCGCATATAAAATCACAATGTTCTAAAACTTCTAGCCCCATCAAAACTTGGTTTAAAATTAACAAAAAAATTGAACGGCTTATAAATTACCTAATTTTGATGGGGTTAGGAGTTTTAGAATAATATGATTTTTGGTGAGGATCATCTAAATGGTAAGGAGATCATTCCTACCAAAAAGACAACCCTTGAATCATTTCCCTGTGAGCCCCACAAAGAACATGCAAAAATAAGCATGTAGCGGATCCGTCCTCTTGGTAAAAAGACTTCTCAGAGTACAACCGTCTATATGTTGTTAATCAAAACACTTGGGAAACTAATTATATATTTTGAAGAAAAGATATTACTTAAGAAGTACTTTAGGAACATAAAACACTTGGAAGACCAAAGAAAAATGTTCCATAAAAAATCAAGCTTACCAAGCAGAAGATTGTTTACCTTGAGTTGTAACAATGCAGACCAAGATTTTTCCACTGAATTAGAATTAAAGAATGCATGCACCTGCTCTTGCCAGGATCTGCACTTATAGTAGCATGTAATAAATAAGGGGTTTTGGAAAAAAAGTCCATGTAAACAAAGTCATTATGAGAAACATAATCACGAGACATAAAAGTCATAAAAGTAGGGACTAAATTTATAAAACAAGGACTAAAATCATAATGACTTTTTTTACAGGGACTTTTTTTACATTTTCCAAATAAATAATCAAGCATCTCAATCTTCAGAGAGCACAGAGAAACATATGAGCTTACTTAAAATATATGAATTGCATCTAATGCAAAGCACTGAAATATTACATCATTAACTTCCTAAGCACACGGCGAAAACCAGCTTTTTCTATCTCCCAACCATAGTTACCGTCACCAGATTGCTGTGTTTGGGATATGTTTTGTAAAACACAACTTCCAAAAGAATATTAAAGGGGGCACATCGCCTAGGCGTCGCCCGGGAAGAGAACTTATCGCCACCAACGAGCTCGAGAAAGACGATGAGAAGGACGGCAGCAACCCTAGCTTTCCCTCTTTTTTCCGTTTTCTAATTTCTATCGATCTAAATGAGAAACCCCATCCCTAAACCTAAAACTGGTTTATAAACCCCCTAAAAAACGTTTTAAGTGAAAAAAACACGACAAAATTTCGTTTTTGACAAAAACCCCCAAGGATTTGGGGCACCACGCTTCGGATCTGGGGCGACCGCCTTTTTGGTCACTTGGTCGATCCTAGGCGATTGCCTAGGCGCGCTTAGGCGACAAAGGCGCCAACCAGGGGAAATTGGAGATAGTTGTTGCGAGCTCCTTTGAAACGCCTCCCCTGGGGTGCCTAGGCGTCGCCTTTGACAACATAGACAAATTGGATTATCCATTTAACATTATCTTAAAATTGAGGATCTCAGTTACCATGGTTTCCTCAACATCTGCGAAAAAATAGACCAAGGCACCTCCCAATGGATGAGCAGTAAGTTCATGCACAACAAATTCAAACAAAAAATGGAAACCACAACCACTAGTACTGGAAAACAACAAGTTACAGCAACTCTAAATTGAAAGAGGCACAAAATGAGTAATATGCTATATTAGAACTTTCTAATCACGATATAATTCTAGTATGACTACAGCAGCTCATATTCTGTTCTAAGTGCAATCGGATATTTACAGCAGAATGTGAGAGCAATTAAGTGGAAGAGAATAAAAGCATGTCATTTTCCACTAGAAAGGAAGCATTACTTCTGATGTTATTTTACCCTATCTTTTTTTTACTAGGAAAATAACATTCATCTAAGACACAATTGAAGGGAAACTGTGTAATTTCAAGAGCTACAACAACATAAATGTTTAAGAGACAAATCAAACAATAAATGGAAACCACAACCACTAGTACTGGAAAACACAAGTTACAGCAACTCTAAATTGAAAGAGGCACAAAATGACTAATAAGCTATATTAGAACTTTCTAATCACGAGATTATTCTAGTATGACTACAGCAGCTCATATTCTGTTCTAAGTGCAATTGGATATTTACAGCAGAATGTGAGAGAAATTAAGTGGAAGAGAATAAAAGCATGTCATTTTCCATTAGAAAGGAAGCATTACTTCTGATATTATTTTACCCTATCTTTTTTTGACTAGGAAAATAACATTCATCTAAAACACAATTGAAGGGAAACTGTGTAATTTCAAGAGCTACAACAACATAAATGTTTAAGAGACAAATCAAAGCAACAAATATCACAGAGGAAAGCAAAAAATCAAAACAGGGAAACAGTTGCACAGCAGAATCAGAAAGCTTACTTATGTTTTTCAATAGCATTAACAAGTCGGCCACCCATCACAGGGAAAGGCACTTTAATCCTCTGCAATTTGAAGATACCAAATAATAAGGAATCTTTAACAGCATCAAGTAGTACCTACCTACGTCTTTTAGGATAATAGGAAGTATAGAAGCAGTAAGAGCACTAGTTTCCGAGGATAAACAGAGAAACAATGAACTGTTTACCTGAGCCTCTACCAGAATTTCTTCAACATCACTCAACTTGCAACTTTTCTGTGCAAGATGCACAGAAATTACCTTCAGTGCTTTCCGGAGCCATCTTGCACCATCAATCAACGAACTCACCAAATTATTGCAATCACATGGGACAGATTTTGCATCTTCTATCAAGCTCTCAACCTCCTATTAGACGGGAAAGAATAATTTTTTCATCAGATAGACCTATGAAGCATGTGAATTAAAACATACAACGAAGGTGCAAGAGTACAATAGCAAACCAAAACTTGTGCAATATTAGCTGCAATTAAGCACATGACTATGAAAGTTATGCCCATTGATTCTTAATTTCAAGGTTGCCTTCCCAGGGAAAAGTGTGAAATGAGGAACATTGAGTGAAAAATTGTTAAATCAACAGAATATAATAAATTTCAAGAGCATCTACTATTCTCAGAAATATAGCTTCTTTCAGATCAAAAAGCTGGTCAGATCTTCTTCGTGGAAAGAAAAAATAATCACTGTTTATGGACTAAATAAAGAAGTATAAATTACAAACGCACACTAGAATACTTTGCATTAGTTGTGTATCTTATAGCACAGATGCATCCCCTATCTGACACCTCAAGTTTACTTTTTGTTTTATCCAAGAAAAAGACTGCAGTTTCATGCAGCAAGGGCAAAAGGACGTGGAAGGTATCATATTACATCTTCCATGCATAGGCCTATGTCTATCTTACAGCACAGATGCATCCCCAATCTGACGCCACAACTTTACTATCTGTTTTATTCAAATAATAACCCTGCAGTTTCATGCAGCAAGGGTAAACTCACATGGAAGGTGCCCTAGACGAGCCCATTAGGAATTTTTGCTTCATGTGAACCAAGGCATAGCTAACCAGTACCTATCAGGAACTCAGATAACAGTGGAATTTAACCTAAGGTTGCTTCCACAGGGTGGGAATGTGATGCAGGACATGGATTGGCATCAGCAAAGTACCAGGGTTGACTGGCCCAGTTCAAGAGTTTTATTATTCGTTTTAATTATTTTAAGAACTTTGAGTTGTTTTTAATCATTTGTTCGTGTTGATAATAGTAGTTGGGATATTTTCCGTATCTGATTTTCAGCGAGTGTTTTAGAAGGTCTAGAATTGTTATTTTTGTATTGATATGTTTATGAAGTCACCTAAGGGTGGCAGATACATTAGGGAACAAGATCTAAGAGTTTTTAGGATTGTAAGAGTCTATGTAAGAGTACCTATATAAAGAGCTCCAAGTCCGCAAATTACAAATCAAATAGTTATTCTTAAATAAATTGAATGAATTTAGTTTATTTATCTATTTTATCAACTTCTTCTTGCTCCTAGATTGGAGAAATTCTTAGTTATTGGAAGGATTTCTGCATTTCAGATCTTGCTTCCGCTCTGCTACATCATAATGACTATTATGATCCAAAGGTCAAATCTTGCAACGTCAATCAATGGTGGACCTCAGCCAAATAATACCTTTTTATCTCCCGGAGGAGAAAATGTTCTGTAATTACCTATGAAAGTTGGACCTCTAAGATCATGCTCTGGTTGGTACAAACCACAATTTAGCACACAAAAGTAAACTACAGGCTTGACACACCAAAAAAAAAAAAGGTGAACTACAGAAGCAAAAATATGTACAAATAGATTTACACAATCACTATAGAAAGGACTTTTAGAGAACATGTGTAATGCAGGCAAGATACCCTAATGTATAAGACAGAATCAATCACCTCAAACAAAGGAGCACTTGAGAAGAAAGAGAGGGCCTTCAAGCACCATTGTAGTTTGGAGGAAGCCTTTCGAAGTTTTGGAATCTCGGCAAAGTCAAAACCTAAAAACAGTCCAGCTTTTGTGGCAGACTGAATCATAGTAAGTAGTTCTTCAATCCTTGTGTTAAGTCCACAGGTTATAGCAATATCATGCATATTAAGTAAAGAATCAGCTTGCTCTAAGAGAGTGCGAGCATCATGCTCCCAAGACTCGCAATTCTTCAAAATCTTCTGAAGCATCTTCGGCTCTTCCAAGCACACCTTCAAAAGTTTTGATTGAGCAACTAGGTCCTGCAGAATGGAGATCATGTATTCATAAACTATCCATGAAATCTCAGTAAATAACTTCATAACATAGATAAGTACCTTAAGCTCATCAACTTTCAGCAGAGAACTTGAAGGATCCCCAGAAGAAAGAGAGGATGCTAGAAATGGTTGACAACTTCTAATCCATGATTCAGAAAATGATAATGCATCTTTGACATGAGGTAGAGAAGGTAGAATCACAAAAATGTTGTTTGATGTCCTGAAAAGTTCAAATGCAATGATTACAGCAATTCCTCAGCATTATCTATAACATCAAGGCCGGGGACGTAGTCAATAAGAGCAAAACCTCATAAGATCCTCAAAGTCAGACATCTGAGCCACAGTCCCAAGAACTTGTCTGGATCTTTCTTCCCAAGAATTAGCAGCGACAAGTACTCCAGAAATATGAACGAATAATTTCTCGTTCACAATTTGAAGTCTGTCAGAGAATGTATGTTGAAATATCAAAGAACATAGAAACAAAGAAATAGCACATTCTCTCTTAAATCTCAATTATGCATAGGTGCCAAGACAAGGGAAACATACATAACAGATTCGGAAATCAATTGTTGAATGTAGTCAAGAGGCATTTGAGTTCGACAAGCCTGCACCAATGTCACAAGTATAATGTAATGTCGAACATTTTTACTTAAAGAAAATGCTAGATCTGCAGATACCGTTCCATAATCACTACACTGAAAACATAATTAAAATGAAGTTTGAGACCTGTTCGGTGAATAAATGTAATGCTTAGCCACTAGAAATCATGAACTTATAAATATAATATAACTATGGACAGGAACTTGAAAACATGAAAAATTCACATCAAGTTACCTTGAGAGCTTTTTCCCTGCAACATGCCTTCTTTAATTCCACCTCAGCAAGAGACAATTCATCAACTGTTAAAAAGAATGAACATCAAAGACGTGAAGAAAACAGTACAAGAATAATCTAACCTTCTCAACCAATTGAGTAGCTAAAATATAATATGAATAGGAATCAAACCCTGTACTCTCAACAATGCTCCATCTTTGGAAATGCTAGTTAGCTCCTCAACAACATTATCTTGATCCTCCCTTTCCTGGATGTTTTCTAGAACATCATGAAAGCGGGAAATCCAGGAGACAGCATCAAAATGATATTGCTTCAAAAGCTTCAATTCTGGAATGCTAACTGAGAAATTATCTGCATCCTGGAGAAGAACTTCAAGTTCCTGCTCAGGTGACAAGTAGATGATTTATGTCCTACCAAAACAAAGGCAGATCCTACTTCCAGAAATGTTGAAATAGAAAAAAAATAGGGCATGCCACAACCTTCAAAATGATAGGAACTTTCAGCATTTCATTGCACCTAATTTGCCATGATTCCACCTGCTTTAACATGTCCAACAGAAACTCCATTTCTGGGAGTTGAACATGAAGCTCCAACATCTATTAAGCAAGATAGTTCATACTGAATCACATCAAAACGACTTCCAAATAGCTCTAAGTAGCGTAAGTTAAAGAAACACATCAGTTATATTTAATAAACATATGACATACAAGCGGTGGTGGATCCAGGAATTTTCTTTAGGGTGAGAGTTAACATTGACTGAATTAATGTTGACCAGATAAATTGAACAAGTTGATCGGCATTAGTGTCATACATACACACGCACGTAACAAACTAAATAGATAATTTTAGAAAGAAAAAAAAAAAAAAAAAAAAAAAGCACTTCTTAATGCAAACAAACGATTTTTACAATTGTCCTAGATTCGACTTGTCGTAAGTAATTAAACAAGAAAATGAACCTCATTTACGGATTGGAAAATATTTTTTTGCCTAGACATCAGTAAATGAATGTTCTTTCATAAAGCCGAATTCTTGTCAATAAGAGTGCTAAGTAGAAAAATTTACTAGGTAAGAAAAATTAACCTAACCAGATTTAAATTATCACAGATCAATAATTTCTGTCAAACTATTGATCTATTATCTGTTTTTTCTTTTTTTCCTTTTGAGTCAGGATCCATGGACGTGCTTTGATAGACATGTTATTGACACGCTCCATGGGGGAGCCCTGATGGTATGAGGATGATCTCCTTGCCATGTGGATCATCTTCATATAAAATTCATAGTGTTCTAAAACTTCTAAACCTATCAATTGTTGGCTTAAAGTTGATTATAAAAATAGACGGCTGATAAATCACACAACTTTTGATGGGGTTAAAAGTTTTAGAATGATGTGATTTTCGGCGAGGATCTTCTATATGGTACATACATCATCCTCACAAAAAATCACCCCTTAGAACATCTCTATGTGGGCCCTACATAAAGCATGTCAATAACATGTCTATTTAAGCATGTCCAGGGATCCTGACTCTTTCATCTTCTTTTTTCTCATTTTATTGGAGTTTTTTTTTATTTCTAGAGGATGTTAAAGATCTGACAGTTAAGGGATTAAGGGCTGTTTTTTATCATAATTGTAAAGCTCTTAATTAAGTAAACATGCTTAGGGGTGAAAACCTCGTCTGTGATTTAAATAACAAGTAATTTTGTATAAACAGTTGAACATAAAAAATAAAAATAAAAAGGAGAAGATTCATAAATAATTTATGTAAAAAAATGCCAAATTTTAAAAAAATGAAGGTGTGACCAATTTTATTTGGTTTCTAATAGGCGCTAACATCTCACACACCTAGCTAGAGTGTATCAATGATTTGGAAATAGGGTGTTCAACTTATTATACATTTAAGTTAATTTTAAAAACAGGGGGTGGTTCCTTGATGCTGCCTTAGCATCTTTTCAATGAAACTACTTTATCCCTTTGAATGAACGTAGATCCGCCACTGCATACAAGAACATTCAGATCTTTGCCAAGGTTAAAACACGTAAAAAAAAACCCAAAAGCAGGGTTTTGGCTTTTTTAAATTTTATATATAGTATAGATATGAAACCTAACCTACCTCCGACTTTAACTTGTGAAGAACATCAACCTCAATTGCACCAGATCTGTTCTCCGAGATACACTGCCTTATGCTATCTAACCAAGCCTACAGGAGCAGAATAATAGATTAATAGCACAATGTTAGAAGGAAGCAGGCATAGAAGAATAAAATAAGATCAAAATAACTGTAGCTCAAAATACCTACACTGATGGGTACCTAGCATTCAAAGTTTCAAAACTAAAGGAGCTAGAGAGTGGATGTACCGAAGGAGGGAAAAAGAAAAAGAATACAGCTGCTACAGGGCAACACAAAGGGTTTTCATTAGTTGATACAGAATGTGTCAGCGATATGTACCTTTGCCGATGTGATCTCTCCCTCTAACCTTCCACTTTCTTCTAGATAGATTGGTAATTCACTTGCTCTAGAGTATAATATTTCCAACTCAGCCATCTGGAGTTCCATTGCATCAAATTCAGGTGAATGGACAAAATTCATGCCAATATCAAGGTAGTCTATCAAATATGAAGGATACATCACTGTATCATTAACACATGCCTAGATTCCTAGAATGCATGAAAGATATGGTCTATAAGAAAGTGAACATCAGACTAAGATGGAATAGAAATTATGAACTTCCTTGCCCATAACCCGAGAAAAAATAAATCCACAGAAAAACAGGAATTTATTTACCGAGACGCCTGAACATGTTGAAAGGGCAGATTTTATCTCCTCAACCATCAATTGTGCTTCTTCTGCATAAACCTGCATAAAGTGAATAACACAGCTGCAGAAGCATGAATTTGCAAAATAAGAGCGAAATAACTGTGGAACTAAAAGCACTTATAGTTTGTTAACCTTCAATTTGAGATGCCCAGGCTCATTACAGGGCAATGGATTAAAACTCAAAAAAATTTCTACAGATCCCAAGGTCACTTTCTCATTATCATTGTTGGGACAGTGCAACCAGGTCTCAATTTTACAAAGACAATTCTTTACATCCAATGCCCATTTCTTAGCTTCAATCAAACTCTTTGTCATGTCTCGCACCTACATGCCAAACTCGCAGCATAGATATATGTTATTAAAATTCAGTAATTACCAACACTTAACAAATAACTAACACTTGTTTTAGAGATAAATATTTTGTTGATATTCAATAATTCCACAGGAATGGCATAGTTGAACATACCGGATCCATTTCAGGACCAGCCCATAGAAATTGTTGAGCTTCCCTTAGTGCACTAACATACGCAGCATCCGAAAATGAGTTCTGAAGAATCTTAATTGAGCTCAAAATCCAGTCTTCTGCAAGTTGGATATGAGTAACACGGCAACCTTTTACCTGCACAGGTCTCACTAATCTTGGTACATCTTACTAATAACAAATAATGTAGAATAACTGGATATCCCGTACCACCAAATATGGCCAGAAATCGATTTGGACATGAGTAGCACGGCAACCTTTTACCTGCACAGGTCTCACTAATCTAGGTACATCTTACTAATAACAAATAATGGAGAATAACTGGATATCCCGTACCACCAAATGTGGCCAGAAAAAGATTTCAAGCACACTAACGGGCAAGAAGAGGACAAGATAAAATGATGCGACTTCAACCAACCATTTCTATGAGAAGAATGGCATTTAACTCCCCTTGAGCATGCATTCCTCAGATAATTAAATAGCATTGAATACCTCACTATTACCCCAAGAAAATCAGAATTGTATTAGACAGATAAATGACAGGAAGGTAGCCACCTTGTTCAGCATAGGTTCTTTTCTCAAACTTTCCTTCCCTACCACCAACCAGCCAACAAGGGAGAGGTCTTATTCATGTTGTTAGTCAAGAGGACCACGATAGAATCTTGGGCAATCCGGATAAAAATGGTATGTTCTGAATAGTCCATTTCTGCTTCCCACGATCGAGTTGAGATGAAAACATATTCACGGCGGGGAGGCTTTGGAAGGCCCTGGTGCATTATTCCGTTATATCTTTATGTGGGAAGCATGTCTTTATGAAATCAGAACTTTTGATCGCCTCCCAAGCAACGGGAATGGTGCTTGTTAACCAATGCCCACTGTGTAAAGACTAAAGAGGATTCAAAATCGCAGTGCATACCCTTCTCTTTCACTGTAAAAGCAGCAACAGCAGTCGGAGCCCATTTTTTCACCTTTTTAATACGATTTGGCTTTTTTCAGGCTCAAAACATGAAGCTTTCTCTACTTGGCAATACCCTCATTCATTCCCTAAGGCTAAATTCTTATATAAAATTCTTCTTTTACAGGAGCATGGGAAATATGGAACAAAGAGGAACCAAAGGGTCTTTCATTGGAAAGAAGGGAACCTGGAGTCGGTGTTTCTTAGCGTGGAGTCTGATTGTTTCCTCTGGGCATCAACAGAAAAAAAAAAATTTGGGATTCCATGATTTCGTATTTCTTCGGGAATCCCTAATTCTGTGGGACAGATCCTTCTCCTTACATTTCCCTACCTTTTTATGAGCCTGGGATATATCTGTTTCGAGTTAGGACCGGGAATTAACTCAGTTTGTTCATTGGAGGCCAGTAATCTGAAATTATTTCTTCTGCTTTCTACTCTTCGTAGATTTTTTTGCCTTTTGTCCATTTAATAAATTTTTTATTATAAAAAATAAAAAAAACAGTAACTTGATGCTTGCCCACCAAGTACTGATTGATAAAATGAACTGACTCTACTTCTTACTTCGTTTAGCCTTTATCCCACTACCAGAAAATGGTGAATGTTTTCTCTTTTATGTTTTTGGGATTTTCCTTTGCTTTCTTGGATAGCTTAAGAGAACAGAAAATATCAGATATTTGATTGGAGAGAATGCGATGGCAAAGAATTGTTTCACAAACTACAGGCTAAAATTTCCTTTAATGTTCTATCAACAGTACAAGTACAAAGTTCACAAATACGATTTTCTTTTTTTGAAACATATTGATATAGTAAAGAAACAATCTTAGTTTCTGGGCGTTTTGTATAGTGATCAACTTTATGTGCACTTTTTATAACCCCTGGTGATTTCTCTTTCCCTTAAAACGATTCTTTCCACTAATAGAAAAAGAGGTATGCCGCATGCTCCAAACGAACTAACAAAGATATACTAAAACCAGTCTAAACATGCCTCATTGGCAAAACATTAGTGTGAAATTATCCAACCTGGACACCATGAGGAACAGAGGCAGAGAAAGATGATGAAAACAAAATCTTATATGAGTTAGCAAATTGACAAAATAAAAGAGCTAACCTTTTTCGTCAAAGCATTGGAATCGTTAGAACATGAAAGTAGTCGCCGGCAGCTTCTAGATTGGTATGTCTCATCAAAGTCACAATTATTTACCAAAAGCACCAAGTCCTCCAATTCTGCAAGCGTGTGACGATAAAGAAGACGATGCTTGCTAGGGTTGCACTCACAGAGGTGTTCACAATGCTGCATGATGATGTTCAAGGATCAAATAAAAGGACAATTATCTAGATTAACTAAGTCTACAAAGAAATGTATATAACTGCAATGACGTTCAAAGATCAAATGAAATTACTTATGAATAGAAAACCAAGTAGCTCTAGTGCAAAAGCTATGCTCTCCACCACTGAAACTTGTACGGTGCAAAGGATTGTTCTTTTAATAGAGAACCAAATCTATCCACAGCGAAAATACTAGTAAACAAATCCATGAGATGCTGATATAGATATATCATGTTGGGTAATAAGTACAAAATTACAAATAATTATTAGTTTATTACTAGAATTAGCATTTTAGAATCAAGAATAAAACCCAAAAGCAAATAGACCTAAAGAAGAGAACATCAATTTCAGAAAACAAAACCACAAATAATCAGCTTCTGGATTTCACAAAGTATTAGATGTAAAAAGTTTTAACAATGATCACCTAAGAATTACAAAGAAAGTTTTGGCAATGAACCTCTCATTTATCATGAGATCATAAAACGAACCTATAAACCATACAATTGTTGAGTTCCCATACCTCCAGACAAACAAAAGCAGATGGTCTACATCTGCATACAACAGCAGAAAGATACAAATACTGCTGGCATATAATGCATGTTGGGTCCTGCAAAAGCTACCAGGAGTTTAAATCATCACCAAGAAACATCTCGAGATCACTATCTAAGTATTGAGCATGGAATTACCTCTTCAGTTCCCACATAATCAGGATGTTTCCGTGGAGACATCACAGACGTCTTGACAATCCCATTTCTCCACAGACGCTCTCTCCAAGTTTTCTCTTTAGCAAATATTCTAAGCAATTCTTTCTTCAAGTAGGATGATACTTTGGCATCGCAGCCACTCTGTAAGTTACATCAACAAAAAATAAATAAATAGATAAATACAAATAAAATAAGAATCCGGCAGATGCAACACACACTAAAAAGAAGTAATAACATGAGTCAATGTACTAAGTCGAAGGTATAAAAGATTAAGCAAAGAAAAGGCCTTCTGAAAATTAGCATAGACAGTAAACTGCATCTAATACTGTCAACCTGCAAAGGATTAATAAGTCACTTGAAGAACCACTAAGGGGAAAAAGATAACCTATAGGACATGGCAATAACTACTACTGCTTGATGCTAGGACCCAAAAAAATGGTAATTGACTTTAACACAACCAGACCCATTAGCTGAACTACGCAATTTGAAAGGGTTCAATAGATTAGAATAGATTGACTACTCACGGTCAAAATCCTTGACATCTCACCAAGATGTAGTTGCAGGGGAAAAACAAACAGTATTCAAGAGAACTTCCACAGCTCATATGACTCTGGAATGAATAATCCCTTCCCCTAGGAACAGTCGGATCAAAAGGATTTCCTATCATTTTGAAAAGCTTCAAAGTTGGAGGCCTGACAGACGTGATATAATTGATAATTTTCATAATGACAACTTATTTTACAAATGTACTAACACCTATTGCTTGGATACTGCCTATACAACTTTTCTACATGTCAACTGATCTCCTTTTTTATGATCAGCACATGTCAACTGATCTCAATATATTCATTTTCTATTTCATAATTCTAACTCGTACGGATTAAATTTAACATAAAATAGAATTGTTAGCATAACAGAATTATTTCGATCATCTGTCTAGCACCTCAAATCCCTGTCTATCCTCGTGTTTAATTCTCACTGTCTATGTTATATTGGCAGTCAAACTTGAATATTGAATGAGAATTAACAAACGAGCCATAGGTCATACATAGTGAGGAACTAATACCAGTACAAGTATACGCAATAGCCAATACAAAAAACTTATGGGAAGAAGAAAGAATAATCCTGTAGTTGAGTCCAAACAGTTAACAGACATGGAAGCAAAAATATTAAAAGGTTTCAAACTCCTTCAACCTTAGCTACCACACAGAGAAGCTCCTCGTGAGATAAAACTGCAGCCTTGTGATACAACTTATACAGCTCTGCTCCATACCCACCATGAGGCAGCCAATCAGCTGGTGCAAAATTAACAGCCTCAGCACAATTTAGGCCTGAAAGAGAAGTTCACATGTATTTTAGCCTATAATGTACTAGCAACAACGACATGCAAAATGTCTTATTAGATGGATTTTTAAATTGCAGGCGTCTTACCAAAATTAAAACCACCATGATACGACCTAGGAAAGGTTATGACAAAGTTTCCAGGCTCCTGGAATAGAGAAAAAGAAATGCTGATTTTAAGGAACAAATTCAACAAATGCAGAGACATTTGACACATTTACAATCCAGTTTAACTGACAGAAGGAATGGACATTTTCAGAAGAAAAAAAATACAATAAAAGATGCGAGAAAAGAATTTCAGATATCTAAAACTTTGGGTTAATATTAATAGAGATATGAAGAGCTGATTCAACATAGCATCCAACAGATGGTTCCAGAACAAAAAAGTGCAGAAAAAATATTAAAAAAAAGGAAGCCCAAGGAACAACTGAAACTACATAAAGCTAACTTCCTATATAAAATGCATTTCTTCAAGCTCCATCATGTCAAACCTGGAGTACAGTATATACTGGAACACCATTTTCTTGCAAAACAGACGGATTCAACATGGTGACAAGCTGAAAGAGCAAATCTGGCTGAGCGTCAAATAGATCAGGAAGACTATTCCTCATAACCTATATTAAAAAAGCAAAATTGTCAATGACTTACATGTTTTGAATAAGAACAGTCTGACTAATTCTCTGATAAAAATTATGTACAGAAGTACCGCTAAAGAAAAGTAAGACGAGAGAGCATTACTTCCAAAGCATCAAAGTAAGAGGGATTGCGATAGACAATTTTAAAAAGGCAAATATCAAATAAATGCAAGACGCAGCACGGAAAGAAAATGAAGAGTTAACTAATCAAGTAAGATAAATCTTCCGCCTCTCACGGTCTCACCCACTATTTCCATTATATGCAACACAAGACAAGCATTCCCATGCAGAAAGAAAAAAAAAATGGAATTTACTATAACTAAAGACCTGGTGGTCACTTGGAAAGTATAAGCAAGATTGCAGGAATTAACCACAAAAGAAGTTTATCTAATGGCATGTTCATGAAGAACAAAATAATGTTCCAAGGGAAGAATGTCTTAAGAGCTATAACAAAATTCCCTAACGATCCTATCGAGTAAAAAATGGCATGTTTCTGACGCAAGTAGAATGATACCCATATTCTAAACAAGGCATGAAGTCCTAATTTAATGTGCAAGGACTGAAACATCACGAATGGATTAGCAAGAATGCATGAATTATTCAGAACACACAAACTAAGGTGAATCAACTAAAAAGGAAAGTCAAAATACGATCATGCGAACTGTATTGGTTATTCATAGTATGTCAATTTCACATTCGACGTAAGGCATTTTTACAGAATAGTGTGGCTGATGCTTTAAGCAAGCAATCATTCTCATTGGCTACTAATCTTGGTGGACTTTCATATTTTTAAGACATGTATGTAGGAGATGCTTATTTTGGGGACATATGGCTTCAGTAAAGGATCGTAGCACTCTAGAATTTCTTCTAGAAGGTATCAAGTTATGCATTGGACAATGCTCAAATAAGAAATTTTTATCAGTGAACTTAATGGTATGAAGCATACGTTATCTCTTGTTGATGACAAGTAGTAGTGGGAGAAGCTGCACCCAGAAGACAATAGACATGTAAAGAGGTGCCAGATTTGTGATATAGGTAAAGTTCATGCCTGGGGCACAGGGCTCCACTTACATTTACCTAATCTAAGGAGCTCCATGGGAGGATATAGTACGGAATTGTGTTAGGACTACCAAAAATTTTAAAGTGAAATAGTAAACATGCATATTAACTGGAGCTACCAGAAAACATGGGATCATTAGTAAGCGTGCTTTTGACGATCATCAAATACTTTTAAAATCACAGAGTTGACAACAACATACCAAGGTGAAGTGCTTGAAGAAACTCATGTTATAAATCTGAAGATAAGTTTCTTCCAACCAGAGGAGATTAATGAAAGATGTTACCAAACACAGTATTATACACAAAAACAACCAGATCGACATCATGGCCCTCTTAAGAATTTCAAGCAGGAGAGGGAATCATATGGATTCTAGGTGATGAGAATTTGCAGGTTTGTATCCTAATGGGCAGTATTTGGAATTGGAAATGCTATGTCATGGGATGGTTGGGGTAAAGAGAAATGTGTATGAAAATAGATCACACGTGGATGTGCATTTTTTGGATATTTTTAGTTGTGTATTAGTTTTCTACTGCAGGTTTTAAGTGTGTTTATTAGATGCGTTAGGCTTAGCTTGCAGACAAGACTGTCAAACTTGTGTCCTGATTGTAGAATGTCTGTAGTGTCTGGTATCGAAATGGGGCCTCAGCCGCGTTACATTTATGGTTGGTATGACTATACATATAAGGAAAAAAGCAAGAAGAAAGTTTGGCAAGTTGAGCGATAGATCTGCAGGTCCGTCAAAGGTGTTGAAGTAAAAGTTGGACATGAGAAGGTTGGGCAGGTTAGGGGTTCTACACTTCTACCCGTGCTTGCTCATGTTAAAATCTACGTTGCCCGTGGAATCCGTAGGGGGTTTGCCCAAGTTAGTTCTTGGGTTCCCAAATTATGGTATCTTGAAAGGGTTGGGTTGCCCAAGAGATTCTGAGTTCTCGCTTTTTATTTACAGCTGGACCTGACTATTTTTTAGGGGTTACTGAGTTCAAAATTGAAACTTTTTGTGTCAATAGGACATAGTATAATTATTATTTTTGTTTTGATCGGTATAGAATAATGTACAATTGAAGCCGTACAAAAAATTGGAGGTGAGATGATAAACCAACCCTAGAACTAACTATCCTCCCAAAATTCAATAGATTCACAAGGTTATGAGATGATCTCATGACATTTATGATCATTCATAATCTAATGAAACAGACGCAAGTAAGTGCTACACAAATTGTCATTTTGATCACTTGCCCTTAGAAATTCAATAATGACATCACTTCAGAATGAGAGTAGTTGTATGCATGCAGAAATATTAATCAAATATTGGAACATGAAAAGATTGACTGAAACTTGCAATATAGAAAGAAAATAAATAATTTGACAATAAACAAAGACACTCTATATACAACTTAGTAAGCAGATTACCTGCTCAAACGCATGGGCTTCCCTACCAGGGACACTGTACCAACATTTTGGCTCCCCCCTGAAGAAAAGAGTAGCAAAGAACAACTTAACATCAATGGTTGTCTGCAACTAATGAAAAATCATTTAATATGTATCATGTATGATGCGATCACGATTGCAAATAGAAAACTTCACTAGTTTCTTATTTTTTTCGATAAGTATTTCTTAACTTTTATTCAAATTCAAAACTAAAGAAACCAAAAGTCTAGAACAATGAGGGTCTATTTATAGACCAAAATCAAGAGTCCTAATAATGGAAACTACCAATCCTACTTAAACTGGAATTCCTAAAAATCTATCAAGTTGCCAAAATAAATATAATACCCAAAATTAAAATAAAGTAAACGAATATAATGAAACACGTGAAAAAAGTGTGTGCTCCTGCATCAATGTGTGACAAGCTACCCTCCAAGACTATATAAACAAAATGTAATGCCGGTACTTCATCCAAATGGAGTAAAAAGGAGCAAGGTTGGTTTGCACACTCAAAACGTTTGAAATTCAATCAGAAGCAAAATATTAAAAATAGTAAACAATGGATCCACCTATCTATCCTTTTGCTCCAATGCAACCACTCCTTTGCCTTTACATTAATGAAAATAAATGACAACAAAATAGTAATATTTCTCTTGAAAGATGAATATAAAACCCACTGGTTCACTACGTCAAGTTCTTTTGCTAAAAGCACAACACAGGTTGTCAAAATCCTTGACATCTGGTAAAGCCAACACCACATTATAATAGTTGTTGAAGTATCAACTTAAGAAGGGTGATCAAAAGACCCTTTCCAAATCCTTAACATGTTGTCAGTGTGACCATCAATGCAATCAAGGAGATGGATGCCCAAGTTGAGGAGATCAAGACCAAGGTAACGGTATTAGAAAAGCTCCATTACTGTTTGTAACAGAGTCATGTTACAGGGACTAAACAAAATTAAATAGGAAAGTAGGTGTTGCAGGGATGATTTAAAGGAAGTCTCATGGTAGAAGTCAAGAGCTTAGTCATTAGATATAAAAAGGGTTCTTTTTCAGATAAAACAAAGCCAACAAAAGGTAAGAACTACAAATCTAGGCACGAGTCCAGTTCTAATTACCAAAATATCCTATTTTGTTTTCTACTAAAATATGTTTCCTATTGGTATTTTAAGTATTGATGTGGCGCTCTAATTTTTGTGTAAACTTTGAGGATGAATTTGGTTATGACACGTGACAGAAAGGGTTTCAGCTTTAATATATATACCATGAGACCACTCCAAAAAGTAAGGTGCATAAAAGGTACACAGCTCACATTTTGAGCATGCTTTCAACTAGTAATGTGCACCAATGAGAAGGAAGATAATGTTAATTTTCATCAGTTGTAGTCTTGTAGATTCAAGTAAAGCAGAAAGAATGGTTCTCAAGTTAATTCAGGGAAAACTTCATAGAGATCACAAGATGGACAATTTGAGACTTGAAATCATTCGATCAAGGGAAGGACTGCAAAAGAAAGTAAGAGCTTGGGGACACATCAAACTGATACATCCATCATGATCAAAAACAAAAACTACTCGCAAGGAAAGGAAAAACAAACTTAATCCATCCAATAACTACTTTCTAGTTTCTATAATCCATCTCTTGTTGTGATCAGCGTAGCATCAGAGATTAGCTAAGTTTGATTCTAAGATGTGTTTCCTAACAAACCACCAATCTAACCACCAAGAAGGAAGGTTCAAATGTTTCATTACTGGTTTTTATTTTTTATTTTTTGAAAGTTGAAAGAATAATATATTGAGAAGAGGAAAAAATATCCGGCAGTGGGCAGGCTAAAGATCTTAACTAATCACAGAGATCTAATAACCACATCCCACCTAAAAACAAAGTCATCAAAATGAAAATCCTTTACAATGCCC
This sequence comes from Macleaya cordata, assembly GCA_002174775.1. Lineage (NCBI taxonomy): Eukaryota > Viridiplantae > Streptophyta > Magnoliopsida > Ranunculales > Papaveraceae > Macleaya > Macleaya cordata. The sequence goes on from MVGT01001205.1 coordinate 34,146, forward strand.
CCCGCCTGACCCCAAAGAAATAATAAGCTCTTTACTCGCAATATAAGCTCCGGGAATGAAGGCTCTTTTGCATTGAAAATGATATCATTTCAATACCTCCAAACTGACCAAAAACTAGCCTGTGGAATCAGATTCCACAGACCTTTGCCTTCCTTTGTTTCATAACTGTTTTGGTAGTGATCAGAATGAAACCATTCCGGTTTGGATCGTACATTTCGGTAGTTTTAGTGTATTGTACAGAATGTCTCGGTATGTTTCAAAATGATTCGTAGATGAACGCCTCCCAGTAAGGCTAGTAGTATTCGTAGCAAATAATCAACAGATACTGTGCATGGATCATTGTCATTGATAAGAACAAGCCATGTCAAATTTATATGAATCGAGTAAATACACATTTTAATAAGAATTAGCCCTCCTATCTGAAAAACATCTTTTCATATTCATGATTTTTGTGCATTTTTTGTTAAATTGAAAACCTAATCTTAAACTTGTTCAAGCACGGCTTGGAAGTGGAGATAGATCACATCAACACCTGGAAATCGCTTCAGAGTGCTACCCTTAACCCTCACGGAAAGTTTTGGTAACTAGTTACTAACTTTAACTTGCCTTTTACATTTACGGGTCTTAACTTTTGAACCAAATGGGAGACCTTTTGTATTTACTGCCCTACTTGTTGGTCCTAACCATGGATCAAAATCTGGTTTCTACCGAATGTTTCGGTTGGTTGAAAAACCGAAACATTTCAACTGAAACAGTACAAGAAAAGTACCGAAACATACGATACAAATCGAAATTTGAAACATTCTAATTTGAAATTTTGAACCATGGTCCGAACAATTCTGGTTAGAAAAATAATTGATTGTAAGGGCATTTACTTTACTGATCAAACCATGCTTTAAAATCTCATTTCAACCAAATGTTTTGATTAGTTGAAACACTGAGACACATATTCATGTGTTCCGGAACATTCTGAAACAATAAATAAATAGTTTCGAAATACACCTACACAAACCAAGACAAACCAAAACGGTTTCGTTCTAATAACAACCAAAACTGAAACGAAGCCTCTAAAATTTTGAACTAGGGATCTAACTACCTTTTCCTCAATGTCAATTGTCAAGTAAGGTTCTTTTCCTTGATGTTGTGGATAGTAAAGACCTTTTCAATATAAAATACTAGAAAAACAGTCTTAACAACTTAGAACCCAAAGTTGGTTTCCAGACTCAAAATAAGGATCTAAACTTTACAATACGCAATGTACACATTGAAGATGTTGAATGAATCGTGGGCCATGCCCGAGGCACGGGTTGACCACCTGTACTTGTGAGTTGTTAAGGTATAAAGAACCAATCTCAACCTCTGACATGTTTGGCTTGGCTAAAGCAATCTTTGTTATAATTTAGACATATGATGCCAATATTTAACAAGTCTCAATTGTTTTGAATCTTTTAATCTTAAAAAAGGTAAAAGGAAAAGCATCAACTCAACCATACAAATATTATCCATCATTATGACTCTAATGTTAATAAGAAATAAGTAAACAAAAGGTATAAACAGAACCAACTTCATCATAAAAAGTAAAAAAGAACAGGAAGTTACATACCAGTGTAAATAATTCATTGAATAAAAGCAGTGATCCTCAAAATGCCAACAAAAGGATGAAAACAGCATCCCGATATACAGCCAGGGCACCATGACACCAGCAATATTATCATGAACTGCCCGAAGCATTGATCCTTGCAATTTGGGCAAGTTATTTAAATTCCATGGACTAGCAGAATACTCATCCCAGACCTCAACCTCAACTGATGGAGGCCTCAAATCATTGACACGAGGAAAACCACTCCCATATAAAGAAGTATCCAAGTCACTCCCGTACATAACTTCAACTTCACCAACTGAACCCTCCACAATTTCCCAAAACCTTTTCTCTATTTGCAGTCGGGATGGACACGTTGACCCAAACCATTTCTTCTTGGCCCGATCAGCCAGACGCCTAAAAGTCACCAACGAGAAACGTTTGCCAGGCACAAAACCGAAACTATCTTTATCGGAGTTCACACATTCCAAGCAATACCAGTTTCCAAGCGGCACCCGCTTTAGAGGTGGTGAAAGACAATAAATATGCCAACCCTTGTCACACCTATCACACAAAAGCATAACTTCTCCATGTGACCCGCTTTTGCATTGTTCACAGATCTGATCAAAATCTTCTTCTTTCTTCTCTAACTTATTATCCGCTTTGACTTTTTCGCCATTCGAATTCTTCCGTCTCCTTTTCGGCGAACTACTCGGAACATCTGATTCCTGCCCCATATTATTCCTATCGCCGCGCAATCCCCTCTTGCACTTCCTCGCAGGCTTCTTCTGGTGATTTAATTGAACATGATAATTCTCATAATCATATAAATGCTCTCGATACAACTGACACAGAACATGCTTCGAGCACTCCGAAATCTTCCCCCCAACTGAACCCACAAACCTAAAAACTTCCCCCCATTTCTTCTCCTTAACAACCTTATCATAACCTCCGCACCGTTTCACCGCATTAAAGAGCTTACACAAATCCAAATCGTGCCCTTCGAAAACCACCTTCTTCTTAGTTTTCCTCCCACACTGATCTTCCAAGAACCGATTATATTCCAATTCAAATGTTTCAGGATCACAAGATGCTGACCTAGCTTGCAATTGATGAATAGCTTGCGTTTTGGTGGGAAAAGTGAATGAATCTAAGTCTAGGGCAAAAGGGGGCTTCCAGTTCTTGGGAGGAACAATACGACAGATTCCATAAGGCTCTGCATCTGGTCTAATCTTATATATATACTCTAAAGGGTCCTTAAATTCCTCTTCAGTTGGATGATATACAGGTCCTTGTGGTATTACGTTGGGCGCTCCAGAAGGAGACGCAGTAGAACTGTTCCCTAAAACCCCTTTCTCCACTGCCCTAGGTCTTCCTTTCCCCATAACAAGCAGTAACCATAGAGAGAGAAACCAGAAACTAAAGTTTCACAGAGAACTTGAACTACGAAATCTTGATAGAGAGAGAGTGAGAGAGAGAGAGATTCTAAGATTCCTGCAGCATACCTTGTATTGAAAGTGAAAGTTTTGGGAGAGAGTTCTGCAATGGCGGACTTGAGACTTTTTCTGGTTCGTGTTCTTGTTGAGTCTGTGAGGGAGAGTGTGTTTTTCGTGGGAAGATTTTGATGGCGGAAGGAAGGAAAGAAGATCGTTATAGATTTTAAGGGGAAAGACTGTTAAAAATTTGGTGTTAAATGTTGCTGAAATTACAAATTTGTATCATTTTCCCAGTTTGCCTTTTTCCGTATTTCTTTGGCTTTTTTTATCGGGGAAGTGTGATATATATTGTCAAATAAACTTTTCGACTTCAGTGAGGTGAGAGAGATTTGAGAGAGAGGGAGATGATATGATATGATACTTCTCACTCTAACAAATCTATCTATTATCTATTATCTATATATATATATATTTGTTATCTATTATATCTATTTATTATCTTTATTATATTATAATTGAAGTCTGACTATGCCACATGGCATTTTTAGATAAATTCTCATACATTTTCTTAACTATGCACCATGTCATCAACAATTGAACCGTTTTAAGAAACATATATCCACCCACGGTTTCGTCCTCTTAAAAAATGAGGACAACAATACGGTTATGAGCAAAAGACTAAACACCGTTTCAAAATCTAAAACACACTACTTTGAAGTCTGAACCGTTAATATTGAAAATGCTAATTCTTTCATTTATCTCCATGGGATAAATGTCCACGTCAGCCATTATACCATGTTATCCACTCACGTCTCTCCTTAATTCTCACTCAAAGACTCCAAACAATACGTACTAATCTCAAAGGGTACGTGAAACGGTACATATGAACCGCAATTTTATGAAACATGCACCTTAAATCCTTGGAATATAGAGTGAACAACACATACAGTCACGCCGGACAATCACGCTGGATAATCATGATACGCTAAAAAGTGTATCACTTAAATCCTTGCACTAAGTAAGATCGTTATTGAGTATAGTTGTAAGCAAGGGTCATTCCCGCAGAAGATTGTTCCTAATTTATAAGTTATCGACACAAGACCAACTAAAACTAACTAGAGATTAAAAATAAAATTCAAAAACTTACTTAAACTAAATAAAAATAACTAAGACTATATAAACACACTAAAGACACACTAAACACGTTGCACGTAAAATTGGGGGGGGGGAATTGGTTTCGATTCGATATGTAAACAAATTAAAGGAAAACAACTAGCTAAATTCTAATCTAAGAAAAACGGAATTTAAAAGGTTAAGAATATATGATGAGAAATATGGTTAAGAGATCATTCACCACCACTAAACATGATTAATAGTTAATGATTAGAATTATCTTTCACTCTCTTTCGAAATTAATAACCCTAAGATAATCACAAGCTCGATTATCTCGATTCGTCTCCACTTTGTCGTTGAGCAAAACAAGCTCTTCACTCAATCTCTTTCCATTAAACAACCTAGAACAAGCTCTCTAAGTTTAATTTAATGAAAGCACTAAACCACAAAAGACATAGGTTAAATCAAGCAATTAACACACAAGCTCGGTTTATTTAACTTGAGTAACATTCCACTTGCAATCAAACGAAAATATCCCATAATCATTGACGACAATCCGCTACTTTTATTTAGAAATTTTGACAAAACGAATCAAAACACTAAACTAGCAATTAAATCACTATCACATTCATCTAGTTGCGCACCTAAACAAACGAGACAGCAATTCATAAACAATAATAACGGTGAAATATAACAATTCCAAGAGAGAGATGAAAAGAAAATTCTAAAATTGATTAATGGTTAATCATGTCTAGGGTTTTGAATTCACCCTTAACCAAATAATTAATCTAGCTACACATGTTTAAAAGATTCACAAATAAATTCATCATGAAAACTAATTAAAAAGCAAGGGAAAGATAGGGTTTTTGAGGATGCAAACAAAGGTGCTGTCCCGTATTGCATCGTCCCTATTTTGTGTGTTGAAGACAGCAACAATCTCCCTGTTTTGTGCTGTTTTGATGATGAGGATAAGGTAGGGCAGCAGCACCAATGCACAAGAAGAAGGAACAAAACAGTAGCAGCAACGCGGCACAGCAAAGCGGCAAAGCAACACGGCACAGCAGCGCAAGGCACAGCAGCGCAAGGCACACGGCACAGCAGCAGGTCTTCCCTGGCGTGAAGAAGATGAAGACAAGAAGAAGCAGCTGGGAAGCAGCACACACGTGAAGAAGAAGCAGCTGGGCAGCAGCTGTACTCTGTTTATTGTTTATAAAACCCTCCTCCTTCTTACGTGAACCTTTTCTTTTCCTTTTTATTTTCAAACCCTAGCAGCTGTATCTCTTTTTTAAATACCCTAACAGCTTGCTTTAACCGACCTAAAAAAAACTGCTGCTCCTTTGTACGTGAAGGAGTAGAAAAACTAAAAGAAACATTAACTTTTTTTATGTTATTTGTGAAAAGAACCAAAAACAAACAGCTGCTTCTAAAAGAAAACCCAGCAGCTGTTTCTAAAAAACAAATACTAAACTCTTTTCAAAAAGAAACCTAGACTTTCCTTTTATTTTAAAAAAACTTTCTGCCGACCTCTTTTTTTTAGAAACAAGCAGCTGCTTGTTTCTAAAAAAACAAAAAAATTCCTTTTTAAATTGAAACACTAACTTCCTTTTTTTTTTTTCTTTCCTTGTACGTACAAAACTCCTTCTTAAAACTTCTCTGCCCCTTTTTCCTTAAAAACCAAAACAGCTGCTATTTTTAACTTAAACTAACCTAAAAACTCTCCTCCCTATTCTTAAAAAAATAACTTTCTAATCCTAACAGCAGCTGCTTTTGTTAAAACAAAAGTATCTAAAACCCACCGCCAAACACTCCCTGCCAACTTACACCTTAGGTTCCCAAATTATAAACATATGATAAGTGGGTCCCACTTTCTAATTTAAAATTGACATTTAGAAATCCCTTTGTACAAGAAAGGAAACTCCATGAGTGGGGTCCACCTAAGAGAAGAACAAATCTAGTTTCTAAAAAAGAAACGTATTAAGCTTAGAAATAAGCAAGTAGTTTTGGTGACATCATGCTGATGTCATCAATTTTATAATATTTGCCATCATTTCTTTTGATTGAATTTTGACATTAGCATGTGTCAAGACCACACGTGCTCTCATGGGTGCCCTTATCAATTCAATTAATTCTGTAACTTGTCGATTTCTACTGGGTTTTGATTGCTCCACTCGTATTCCCTGCACATAACCAAAATGCACTTAATTAATTCAAATAGAATAAAATAATTAACTAACTAATATAAATATGGAGGTAGTAAATATAATATATTTGTGCTTATCAAATCACGTCTTTTATTCTACTTATTTTCTACCGCCTTTTCTAAAACATTAATCAACTGATATATAAGACCAAACCAGCACTCAGAGGGAAACAATAGAAAAATCAATTATAGAAAAGAAAAATATTCATGAAGAAGTTGAAGAATATATATTTATGCTTGCGCGAGTCGCTTCATGCACACATTGTTCAAGCGATTACAAAGCAAACAAGATCAGGACGTACTAAGATTGGAAACCGATTTCAAAGAAAAGAAGATCAGGAAGTACTGAGATTGGAATCTCTGTTTTCATCATTCTCTTTAATTTAAACCCGGGACTGGCCACCAGAGTTTCAGATTCTCTCAAGATCAACAATGGAGGCCCAAGGTGGCCTTTAGTACGTACCGTGGAATGTTTAAATTTTTTGAAGGATGGTTTGTTAAATTTTTTTAGTACTTATTCCATCCAAACTATTCATACACTATGTACACCCTTAAGTAGGGCTCACCTTGGATGGATTGATTGATACGGTAAAAAGTGTATCACTTAAATCCTTGCACTAAGTAAGATCGTTATTGAGTATAGTTGTAAGCAAGGGTCATTCCCGCAGAA
>MVGT01001207.1:28652-41167 GCA_002174775.1 Macleaya cordata
GATAGGTTGTTAGAACCGTGGTGGGACACCACACATACTTTTCACTTCCCAGGGTTTGAGATTGGATTCACCTATTTAGATTTTACCTTTCTAACTGGCATTCCGATCGAGATTGGGAATGATCTCCACCATTTAACCCAGAAGGATTTGCAGATTACAAGGCCTTTATGTTGACATTCTTTCCTCATATTTATGAGAATATACGGTTGAATAAGCATTGTTATAGGGGTACACATAGCATCCTTATATTTTTTTTCAAGTCGTATTTGAACGTATCTAAAAAGAGGGATACATCTGAAGAGGGAGAGGAAATAGCTCGTGCATTTTTCATGTGGATGGTCGGCCACGTTTTCTTTTGTAACTCCAATGCTACTGTTCACGCTGGGTGGATTTCATCTTTTATAGACCTTAGATATGTAGGTATATATGACTGGGGCGAGTCTATTCTTGCCAGAATTTATCGATCATTAGATGAGTGTTCTCGATGTACCGATAACTTTAGCGGCATGTGGTTCCTCCTCAAGTTATGTAGCAAAATAATATATTTAGATGATTATAGTAACTGTTTATATCAAGTTACTATTTCTTAATTATCTATCTATTTTAGATTCGCAGTACCGGTTATATACCTATTTTCAAACACTACTACCGAAGTTAAGTGTTGAAGTACTTATCTGAGACAATTGGCTTATTATATGCAGTACGATAAAAGTCAGAGGTCCTAGAAATAGGTTGGCACTGCCTGACATTCTCAGCATAGCATTCGTCAGCAGATTGAGATGAAGTCTATTGAGGGCACAGTTTGGCAACCTTACATCAACAGTAGATTCTACGAAGACTCCATTATTACAGCTGCCCGACTATACTCGAGCTAGATAGTCATATTATGGGATGCTGAGTTTGAGGTTGGTTATTGGTACCTTGGTGACCGTTGTTGGCACCAGATTGAGGGTAAAATGACTTTGGTGGCTAACCCACCATGTAGAAAAAGTTTGTCAAATGTGCCACAATATAAGTACCTTGAATATAAAGAAAAGGGGTGGCAGTCCACAGAGCAATACATTGTGGTTATGGTTGATCTCAATTTATACAAGCGCTACTGGAGATATATTTCGAGATGTGCGGGCCTTCTAGCGTTACGAAGAAATAAGAATAAGGAAGAGTTTGGTGTGGCTGCATCTCAGGGTCCATCATTTTATTTGCCCTATCCACCCTGTCGTAGTTCGCTGAGCTTTACCTATCCTGGTCCCTCTGATGAGAATGATATATCCCAATTTTTTAATTGGAAAATAGAGATTGCGACTTTTAGTAGAGAGAATCGTACGGTACCTGTTATATCTCGAGCAAATGAGACAGTGTATGATCTTGCTATGTACACAAGGTAAGTGGTTAATTTAACTAAATTAAACTAATTAGTTCTGAAATACCTAGGGTTAAGGCAATAACTTAACACTAATCTGGGTCAACTAGATAGGGGGATCAATTACTACCAATTTAAAAGTAAATACACAAATGTAGAAATTGAAGCACATAAGTATTGACTTATTCAACTCTCACTTAGCAAAAATTGGGGAGAGTCGAATATTTCAATCTTGTACAAAAATCTTCACACAAATAATTTTTGTTGACGAGGAATACGTAATGGAAAAAACCCCGAGACCTAGTCCAAAAATAACCATTAAGAGTTGTGAGATACCTTACAACTGTTTCATCGACTACATGACTCCCTCATGCAAACTCAATCGATCTTTCTTCACAGCTTGAATCTATGAACTGCCTCTTCAATGGTGGTGTACGTCTCCAACTCGGAGTGCTCCAAGTCCTACACTCATACGCTTGAATCTTCAAGCTCTGCTTGACCTCCTTCAAGTCTCGAACTTACTGTAACTTCACCGGTAACTTTAGGTGTAATTTAAGGTTGGATGTTCTTCAACACAACTAGGTTCTCATGCTAAAAGAGTATTCTAAGGTCTAGCAAGAATGAAAAACCAATGAGAGTAGATCTAGAGCATCACACAAGAAGTGGTGAGCTTTCTCTCTCTAGAACTTAGAAACCCTAAATGTTAGAGATGGAGGCTGCCTAAATTCTTTTCTATCTCTAAAATCTTTTCTCATTAAACCATAAAGGTCTAGTTACCTTCTATTTATATGCAAGGAGCAATACCTAAAGTTTTAGATGACTTACCAGAAATATAGTTCAGCCTCATATAGCCCCTCTTTCGGTTTGGAATCATCAAATTGCCGAAAAGATAACTCTCCATCTCGTTGACGCCACCAAGGGTTCATGTCTAACCAAGTTTTTATTTTATTATTATTTTTTTTCCTCAAACTAAAAGAAGTACGTGGGAATGGGCTAGGGCGGAGATGGGGCAGGGTGTTAGATACGTTGCAGGACAAGTGTACGGAGGAATATGGTAAGGTATGAGTATCGTTTTGGGCATACGGTTTGGATGTTGGGGTGGGTGAAGCAGGTATAGGTTATGTTAGGGTATAGGTTAAGGATTGGGACCTAGCGTTTTGGTTATGGAAAAGGGCTGATGTAAGTTTGGTGTAGGATAATGGAGGAGAGTTGGGTATTGGTGGGTGTAGGAACTAAGTGGTGGAACAGTGATTAGTAGCAGAATAGGGAATAAAGGAGTAGGATGGCTAGTGATTGGGTGTGAAGTGTGAACCGTATGATGAGGGTAAAGGTGATATGGTTTAAAACAAAGAGATAAAGGAAGAGCTGGGGTTTTCGCACCATCCGTACAGTTGAATGTGGTCTCTGTTTGTGGTGTGATAGTGCTACAACGAACTTCTTCCTGCTGGTGACCCGAATGGTTGAAAGCTGGCTGACGGAGAGATTGACAGATTGTGATGATGCACTTGAAAATTTCTTCCGGTAGTATTTTTTTGTTTTTTTTTTTTTGTTTTTTTGAAGATGATGATGGCCGGTGAAGGATGGTGGTATTGATGGAAGTTGATGGAGATGGTGGTGATTGTTGTGGAAGTGGGGATAGGAACGGTTGGCTCTGATACCAATTGATAAAAACCGATTTGGTTCTTATCCAGAGGCCAGCACGAGCAACCCAAATAATACACAAAAGTAACAAAAATAAACTAATTCTTCTTTCTTGTTATTTAATTGATCACCCAATGGGTATTTATAATAACTACAATGCTTGACCACCAAGAAAAGGTAATCCTAATCCTATTAGAAATTCCTAATAACTAATAACTTGAATAATAAAGCTTACTAAATAATAATCTACCAAAATATTTAATATTAGACTCCTAAAATAATTAATATGAAATCATGTCCAATTCTGGTAACTATCCGATTCCTTGCGGTTCCACCAATCTCACGTATTCATCACGCCTGGCGATGGGTCCCATTAATTGACGGTCGCAGACGGTTGAGAGGTCAAACGCGATTAAGCACCCAATCTGGTAGATTCGACCGCACGGGTTGACCAATGGCCATGGTGGGTCCGGTTGGGTTGGAAGGACAATATATGATCCTATCACGCATCTTCTTTACTGCTTGTCTACCAAGATCATAGCGGGTGCCACTGCAGCCACATAAACACCAACCTCTGCAACATTGTTTATTGATCATGTCACCACATCACTATTGTGTTGTTTCGAGTTAGTTTCCTCATCCACGCTTTTAAGCCACGGTTCTACTACTTGGCGAATCGATTCTAAATTCCTCTCGGCCTCACGAACTTTGTCTTGTATGTCATCTAAATTCCTCTCGGCCTCACGAACTTAGTCTTTTTAAGTTCTTCCTTTTCGATCTTTCTCTCAAAATGGAAAACGTAACCGATCCGACGTTTAAGATCTAGAGGAGGAATTAAACACTTGACAATTTCTGTTATGGGTGTAACCAAGAGGGTTCAAGATCGCCTCCATTCTTGTTGTTTTTCAGATCTGTAGCTAAGGAAATGAAACTACCTAGCCAAAGTGAAAACGCAGCAGGTCACTGGATACAACAAGTTCCTAACTGCTCAGAGACGAAGAAGTAGCAGTAGAAGAAAAAAAAAAAAAACCAAGAAGCAGATAAGCCATGGTTAGTTAATTATTGGAGGACAACAAGAATCTTTCTTTTCTCTACTTTCATTACTATTGCTTTTTTTTTTTTTTTTTTTGCTAGAATGAATTATTGCTATGTTGTAATGGATCATACAAAGTACTAAATTATGGCGAAAAAAAAAGCCACTATATGTACAGAACTCTGTATGAAAGAGTTGATACAGAGTCCTCCTTTTGACATTGACAACACAAGTAATAATTATTAAAAATTTATTAATGGTTTGTTTAGATGGGGATTTTTTAGGAACTAGGAATTTAGTGGAAAACTAGTCAGATTTATAGCATGATTTATAACTAGTTTTCTATCAAATCTTTGGTTTCCACAAAATCCCTACTTAAATCCACAAAATCCCTACTTAAAATCTCTAATCCAAACAAACGTAAATGATGTGAGAGAAAATATATTCTAATAGATTAAATGAAAGGCATATCTAACTTTTTACATACCCGTCAAACAAAACCAACTTCTCCCATCTATTCTATTATCTAAAAGGAAGCGACCCTAGAGGTAGTTATTGAGGCCACAAATTATCATTTTCATATTTTATCCCTACTAAATAGGAAGCTTAATTGTTAACAAAATATTTTATAGCAAACAAAAAAACGATATAATTAGAAACTTAAAATAAAGGAAGTTGCAAGTTTTACAAGTAGTTATTAGAATTATACGTGGGTACTGATTCTCCACATAAGTAGGGATTCTCCTCTAAAACTGCTCCTACTAATATTTTTACAACTTAAAAGATATTCTCAAATCAGTTTTGAAAACTAACTAACTCAATATAAATGAAGTCTTTATTTCCTCAAACAAGGATATACAAAAAAAGAAGAATACATATTTTCATTCTTTATTTATTATTTTTGTTGGTTTTTTACTTCTTTTTTTTTCTGTAAAATTCTGAGTTGTCTTGGTTCAATTTTTTTTTTAATTGCAGGGTGATTTTAAGGAGTTTTGCATTAGATTTGTTAGATATGATTTTGATCCCTTATGATGTGGGAATCGTGGGAGAATTAGAGAGAAATTCTCCCTTTCCCAAAAACGTGTGAAAAAAAAAAAGAAGAGTGAGTTTCTAAATTAGTTAATTATCCTTTTAAGGTTTAGGGTTTATATGAACCCTAGGATTAGAAAAATCAAAGGTTCACATTGGTTAGGGATTCAAATCAAAACTTACCAAATCCAATCTTGAGGAAGTAAACAAAAAAATAATGTGGAGAGTTATCTCACACATTTTCTCCCACCCATTCTCTCTAGTTATCTAACAAAAAGATTTTATTCTCTCTTTTGTTCTCAAACAAAAATATCAAACATTAAATTAGAAATTCGTAATAAAAATTTAGATCAATTTTTAAGAGGTCAAAACTCACCTAATAAGTATTTTTATATGTCCAAAATACCCCCAAAGGTGTTAGATACCTTAGGATATGATTTTCTAGGGTTTTGAGGGCTTTTCGGACCTTTTATAATGAGATAATTACACCCTTTCGTTAAAAAACGAGTTTCACTTCTAATCTCATTATTTTTCATCTCAAAACACAAAAAAAGGGAGAAGGAGAAGAGGTCGACCAGCACCCTTCCTTCATTTGTTCACCATCTTTCTTCCATCAAAAACCTCCTAAAACTACACCATATCATTTACAAAACCTAGGTTTAAAAGGTAGAATAAGAAAACGCAACCGGAGCGTAGGGAGGACCAAAGGGAGGCGCTACAGGTAGGTGGTTCGAACCCTTCTAGTTCTTTTCTGTTTTATCATGATTCTTTTCATGTTATGCTGTGCTTTAAAAGAAAAAAAAACTATGGATCCGATGGAAGAGAATAGGTTCTGATGAAGGTATTTAATTTTGCTGATACCATTGTGATGATGTTGTTTTTGATTTAAACTGATTTTAAATCGAATATATATATAAATACATATAAGGCTCTGATAGCCGGGCTCTGATAGCCGACCACAAAATGTGGATTCCTGCGGAAGGCAGTTCTGATAACTGCAGGGTTCTAGTAACCTGAAACATAAATAAATAAAATATTTATGTAATTATGATGATGTATGTTGATATCATATTGTGCTAATGTTGTGATCTTTTAAAAAAAACGTGTTTATGGAGAATCGGCTGTTGAGTGCATAATTATTACATATTTATCCCTCAATTTATATTAGCTAGTATTCAATTATATATTATTTTTAATGATTTTTATGTTTTTGCAGATAAATAGACTTCAAATGCTTCAATTGCAAAATTTGGTTCAATTAGCCAAATTTATTAAAAGCACCCCACAAATCTATTAGAGGCACCATGGGAATACATGCAAATGGCACATGATGACCAAGTCAATTCAGTCAAAGGCAGTTAAAATTGGTCAAAGATTGGAGTTTAATCACTAGTGGAACAAAGAAGCTAAAAATGATCTTAATGACATCATCATGATGTCAAATCACATAAGCCTTACAAATCATCCAATACCAAATTAATTATTAAAGAAAATATTCCCACCATCTAATACCTCCCACTTGCTAATTTTATTTATTTTACTTAAAGAATTTAAGTGGGAAGAAATCTATAAAAGGGGGAGAGAATGAAGAAGAAGGGGAGGGGGAAGAAGGGAGGAATTGTAGAGAGTTAAAGAATTGTATGAAGAAAGATATTTTGGGAGTGTAGTAATTTTGTAAGTTCTTTAAGATTTTCATCAATGAATACTTATTTTATTATCAATTTTAGAGTTATGTCTAGCTAAATTTCTTTTCTAGGATTAAAGAGGAAGCTAGTTATGTGCATGCCATGATATTTAATCTTAATCTTAATCTCCCTTAATAATTATTTTTAGCTAAAATGATTTGTCTTCTTGTAATATTATTTATTACACTTTTACTTCTTAATGAAATTAGTACATACACCTTTATTAATTGTGCTTAGATTTGATATAATATGCTTAACTAATGTTTTGATATTATATGCTTAACTTTGACAATTAATTATTGGAGTTGTTATTTTTTTAAAAGTGAAGAAAATCATATTATTTCCTTGGTTATTTTAAATATTAATAAAAATATTTTCTAAATCTATTACATAATTTGTATTGGGTTTGAGTTATAATTGAAGGGAGAATAGAGAGAGTTTAAATTGATGGTATGCATATAATTAGTGGAATCTTAAATCCTAGTTCTTCTAATTTTTGTGAAATTTTTATTTAGTTATTTCATTTGTTTCAAATCAATTAAAAATTGTTCAACCTTAATTAAGTTAATTTTACTTATTCCTTAATCCTTGTGGATCGACCCGTACTTGCCGTTGTCTCAATAGACAACCGTGCGATTGCGGTATAAATATTATTAAGTGATAAAATCACGACCAATCATCGGCCACGCTTTTGGGCCATGCAGAAGTCACGCCATAGGAGGTGAAAGGCCATGCTTGGGGATCTGTTCAGCAATGCCTTCTCTGTCATAGCGTTGCATTTTACTGATTTTGTATCACAGCAACACGTAAGTTAGTGTGTTGTGACCAAAACCTTTTTCTAGTCACGTTTTGGGTAAGGGAAGCGTGGCGGGTTATTATTTTTATATTGTGTGCTCACTTTCAATCATTTATGTTTTTTGTTAGATAATTGATTTTATTATTTATTTATTGTTTATAACTTCCTACTGGGCTTAGCTCACCCCACGAATCCATTATCCCCACAGTGACGCGAGGCATCACCGGGGAATAAGTGCGCGGGTAGTAAGGAGAACGCCGATTCGGGAGGAAATCTTTAGTAAGTGATCATTTGTTTTAGTGAATACTTAATTAATTATTATCACATGGGTACAGGGATTATTTGACTTTCTAGTACGTTTTAATTTGTCCTTGGAATTTTTAACAGTTAAACTTGGTAAGGTTTTATTAAATGACTTTATTTTTTTCTGAACTTGATTAAATCAAGTGGTGATTTCTCTTGTCTTATAAGTGGGATTCAATCCCATCTGGCCTTAAAATGATCATAAGAGATAGTTGTGTTCACGGTTTAAGTTTCATTAATTTTGGATGTCCTTTGAATAGGTTTTCAAATTTTAGAAGTGAGACTATGTGTTCTGAAAATATGCATTTAGATTAGGCTACCCATGTTTACATCAATTTCTGAACCAAACGGTTGGGAACTGGTTCTAGGTTAAATATACAAAAGTCCTAGATCTTTTTCTTTATTTTCCAGAACCATAAATAGATCTAAATTCGGACTTAAAACGAATCTTCTAGAAATTTTTAACCAAACAGTGTCAGTTCTACCTGACATATACGAATCTTAGTTTTTGTATCATTTTATGTGAGTTTTGGTTTAATAAAAATATTTCAAAAATGTTACTGTGTACATGACATCCGTAAGATCATTTCATGATAGAGTTTTTACCTTTTGGATTTTAAATAAGGTTCGGATGGATTTTACATGTTCAATTAAATTTGTTGCCATTTCAAAAACAAATCTAGGTGTCTTAACCTCATTAAGACCTATTCATGGTTTAGTTTAGTCGTTTACTTGTGGTTATACTGAAACCCTGGACTTGGGTCTCCATGACCCAATGGGTTATGGGTATTCGAATTTGGGGCGTTACAATTTTGGTATCAGAGCATAGGTCCAGATTTACTGGGCTTGTGTGTGTGTTTTTTTTTTAGAATTTCTTGTTTTGGTGACTTGAAAAAAAAAATTCATTTGAAATGGATTATTTAATTTCAATTATTCTTTGGGGGTAAGGGTAAATAACTAAAATCCTTATATGAATTGGATGAGTGTATTAGTTAATAATACTAGATTAACCGTGTAGAGTAACATAGTTATTCCTTCTGAAGGAAATGGCATGCGGTCAATCACGAAGGAGTCTAACTGATGTTTACGAGGCAACATCGGAAGTGAATCGAAACAAAGCCAACCCAAGGGACCAACAACAACAAGACGACTTGGGGACTAGGACTCAATGACTAAAAAATAACTTGGACAGGGTGGTGGATGTCCTTGGATGAATTTCCAACAATATGGAGGCCAATCAACGACAACCGTTGAACCCGCAACAACCAAATACAGCAGGGACGATTGAGATCAGGCAGATCAGTGTGCTCAAAGAATTCCAAGCACTACACCCAAAGGAATTTAAGGGAACTGAGGATGCAACCAAAGCAGAAGAGTGGCTGATGAATATGTTGAAAAAGTTTACCACTATGGGAGTAGCTGACAGGGACTGGATTAGGTTGGCAACATACATGTTCGAAGGGGAGGCTGAACACTGGTGGGGATCAATCACACGTACCTGGGATGTGAGGGCAATGACCTGGGCTGAGTTTGAGGGTTTTTTTCTAGAACAATATTTTCTAGAAACTGTACGTATTCAGAAGAGTATGGAGTTCATGGGTCTGGAACAAGGAAATGACTGTCACCCAGTATGAGAAGAAATTCACTGAGCTGTCGCGATTTGCACCCCACATCATTGCAACCGAAATACTTAAGGCGTGTAAGTTTCAGACAGGTTTGAAGAATGCAATCAGAAAAAGGTTGTTCCTTTTTGCGATATAATGTATGCATGTGTGGTTGAGACTGCTCTCGTAGTTGAAGCATATTGGGCAAATGGTCAAAAGGAGAGAGAGCAACGGGAGCAAAAGAAAAAGCATAAGCCAAATTCATGGTCTAATCAACGATTTCAAGATTTCAGAGGAGGGAATGTCAAGTCTCAGAATCAGAATGAGGAACCGAGAAAGTGTTTTCGATGCAAGCAGGAGGATTACATAATAAAAGACTGTCCACAACCACCATCAGGTGGGCGTGAACAAATGCAGAACAACCAACAGCGACAGGGCTATGGATAACCCCAGCAGCAGTATGCACGACAACAAAACCATCAGGGAAGACCTCAAAATCAATAGAGGAACAATGTGCAACCTTATCAGCCGAGGCCACAACAGCAGAACCAACATAGGGTGCAGGGGCATGTGAACCATCTTGCTCCCCCGGAAGTGAAAACCGAGAACGCCGTTATCGAAGGTAGTTTCCTTGTTTATAGTTCCCGGGCACGAGCTTTATTTGATTCTGGTGCATCGCATTCATTTATGTCCGAACATTTTGCCACATCATTAGGTTTAGAACCTACACCACTAGAATATAATCTATATATTGCATCTCCACTGGGGAAAACTGTTGTGTTAACTAGAGTATGTAGGGACTGTTCCCTTATGCTTGCTGACAGAGAATTGTCTGTTGACCTCATTCTTATGAGAATGGAGGGGTACGATGTCATTCTCGGAATGGACTGGTTGTCCTATTACTTTGTTACACTTGACTGCTTCAAGAAGAGAGTTACCTTTACCATATCGGATGGACAAATATTATTTGTCCAGGGGGATAGAGAGAGGATTTTTGATCTGGCCCTGCCAGACATAAGGAGGCGCAGAGAGTTTGTAGAGCAAAGAGCCCTACTTGCGTATCTTGGTGAGGGAGGGAAGATTGTAAATGATGAAATGGTAGTGGTTCATTTGTTCGCTGATGTGTTTCCTAATGAATTACCTGGACTGCCCCCACCAAAGAGGTTGAATTTGCAATCGAAGTTCAACCAGGAAAGAAAGAAATTTTCGTGCCACCATACAGAATGGCACCGCTGGAGTTGAAAGAACTAGATAAGCAGTTGCAAGAGTTGCAACAGTTGGGATTCATTCGACCGAATGCTTCGCCATGGGGAGCACCAGTAATTTTTGTGAAGAAAAAGGATGGGTCTATGAGGTTATGTGTCGACTACAGGCAACTGAACAAAGTCACAATCAAGAACAGGTATCCGCTACTGAGGATCGACGACCTGTTTGATCAATTAAAAGGAGCTAAGTACTTTTTAAAGATCGATCTGCGATCGGGTTACCACCAGTTGAGAGTACGAGAGGAGGATATCAAGAAGAATGCGTTCAGAACCAGATGTGGTCACTTTAAATTTCTCGTGATGCCATTTGTGTTGACAAATACATATGCGGCGTTCATAGACCTGATGAATAGGGTATTCCGACCATATCTGGATCGTTTTGTTGTGGTTTTTGTGGATGATATACTCATCTACTCTAAGTCAAAGGAAGAGCATAAAGAACATCTGTGGATTGCTTTGCAGACACTGAGGGAGCATCGGTTATATGCAAAAAGGAGTAAATGTGACTTCTGGATGAAAGAGGTTTTATTTCTGGGGCATGTTGTCTCTGAACATGGGATTGCGGTAGACCCTGCAAAAATCTCTGCAATTCTGCATTGGGAACGCCCTAAGAGTGAGTTTGAGATTCAAAGCTTATTGGGCCTAGCAGGCTACTATAGGTGGTTCGTGGAAAATTTTTCCAGACTTGCGGCACCACTTACTCAGCTGACTAAGAAGAGAGTTAAGTTTGAATGGAACCTTGAGTGTGAAAAATCTTTCGAAGAGTTGATGCGAAGTCTTACAACTGCACCTATTTTGATCACACCAGAGCAAGGGTTGGGTTACATAGTTTATTGCGATGCCTCACATAATGGGTTGGGTGGTATGCTGATGCAAGATGGAAAAGTGGTGGTGTATGCCTCAAGACAACTGAAGAATCATGAGAAGAATTATGCTACGCACGATCTGGAGTTTGCGGCAGTAGTGTTTGTACTGAAATTGTGGAGACACTATCTCTACGGCGAAAGTTTGAAGTCTTCTTGGGTAATAAGAGTTTGAAATACATCTTCACGCAGAAGGAACCGAACCTACGACAAAGGAGATGTCTTGAGATTCTCAAGGATTACAACTTATCGCTAAACTATCATCCTGGAAAAGCAAATGTGGTGGCCGATGTACTCAGTCGAAAGAATCACGAAATGGTAGCAGCACTTTAGATGCTTGAGATCATTGATGATTACGATCTTCAAATTATGAAGGAGACTACAAAGGCATGTCTAAACCATGTGGTGGTGGAATCAGAAATCGTCAAACGAGTGGTGAAAGCACAAGGATGGGATGTAGAACTACAAGAAATCAGGGAGAAGATTGGGACAGTGGAGTCACCAGAAGGTTGGACTCAGGCGAAAAATGGGGGTTTGGAATTCAAAGGAAGGTTGTGTGTACCAAGGAATGAGGAACTGAAGAGAGACATTCTAACAATGGCTCATGAGTCGAACTTTTCAATACATCCAGGCAGCACAAAATGTACCAAGATTTAGGGAGGCAATTCTGGTGGAAATGGATGAAGCGAGATGTGGTGACATTTGTTTTGACGTGTGAAAGTCTAATTTCACCCTACGATTAATGAATTTAACCGTATGTCAATGTGACTATGGTGAAGGATCACACAATCACCTAATTAAAAATTACTAAGGTGATAAGAGTACAACAAAAATCTCTAACAGGAGTATTGACTTATTCGATTCTTAATATGCGGAATTAAGAACAAGAATCGAATGTTTCAATCTCACAACAAGTATGAAAAATATGCACAAGAG
>MVGT01001521.1:3226-41229 GCA_002174775.1 Macleaya cordata
CTTCTATTAATAGCCTATCTTAGCCCTCATTTGGGAGGATTCCACTCTAGAAAAAAAGGAGATAGAATAAGACCAAGTGAGAACTTCACAACTTTGAATGTTCCTAGAATCTTCGAAATTTCTTTAAGCATAACTTTGAATGTTCTTGGAATCTTCGAACATTCTCGAAGTATAGCTTTGAATGTTCTCAACGCCTCTCCCGAAGACCTTTGGCTCCAACATTGCAGTCCTCTTCACATCTCCAATTCTCCTCGATTCCTATGAACCAGACACTCGTACGACCATTTCTTGGTTTAGGCGAGTGTTGAGTCTCCCCAGTGTCACGGGCGGAACGGTCGACCGACAACATACGCGGTCACGCAACGAAAATTCATATTACTGTCTACCCGTGCGGCACTACAGACTCCCTCCTAGTCCATAGTCAGCCTCACAAACCATCTCGGTTCTGCTCTAGACCTTCAGGTCATCTTGCACCAATATGCACAACGAAATAACCAACACGAGCCACGCTCATATGCCGGCCTACGAGTCACTCGTGTCCTATGACACTCGTCCAACAGGTAGGATTCACTGTCTCCACAGTACCGGAAAGGTAACCGTGAATAGCCATCCACCTGGCGAAGCCGACATTACTCGGACTGCCCATACAGTCGTAAGCTTTACCTGTCAAGAAGCATAGAGGCTCCAACCAAGCATACGCATATGCGAGGCCTATCCTGGCTATAAGGTTTCCGTATAGCAGCATGAGAACGCTAGCTTGCAACTTACTAGCATCCAATGATCCAGGCATAGATCGCCCCTTACTATGCCACACCGTGCTACACCACCCCGGATAGCTCAACACAAGACATGCCAAGCATATCCATAAGCACACCAAGATATGCATCTCGGATAGCTCGGTCCTTCCAAAGAAGCTTCAGGCCAAGCGTACTGTCGACTCGATGTCTAGCACGCATAGGACCTTAAGGCATTTTAGGAATGCCGCTGTACCACCTCCTGCAAGTACAGTCCTAAGCCGTCTCCTACGACTAAGGAAACCAACGCATAGCCCTCTAGCTAAGCATGGCCCGGCACACGGGTTGCTCCGTGGAATACCCAATGAAGCTACACCCGAAGGTGCAGCAGGGAGGTCGGGGACCCCTCCCTATAGTAGCTAAATTTACCTTTTCGCCACCGCCAAAAGGAAACATCAAATCATGAGACCAATCATACTCTTTTTCGGCCCATGAAATGAATATACACTTCACAGTTTCTCCAAGCCTTGAAGCTTCGCCAAGCCCTCCGGCTCGCTCCCGAATATTCACAACATAGCACCTCCGCGCGATGAAGCTTCACTTAGCCCTCTGGCTCAGTCCTGCATATTCAACTAGCCCACCGGCTCAGTCATGCATATTCATGCACGTGCACCTCTGTGCCACGCATATACATCCAGCCCACCGGCTGTGTCACGGTATACGCATAGCCAAACAAACGTACCGTGACACCCGGCACTCAGAATCTCTACTTTATCACCAAGTCCTTATCCACGTTGAACCCTGCATTTTCACAACCTTACAAGCATTTTTTATCTACCATAGAAACTCTAGATGTTGCTTCTGTAATACTTGGTTTGGCTACTCCGGGAGAGTATTCATGGCCCTCATGTTTCTCCTTCAAAGGATCCAAGTACAATCTTTTTTTAATCCTTCAGGAAAATTTCAAGGTGCAAAAGGTCATCTATGGACATGTCACCGATGTTCTAGCTGCAAAAAACGGAGCTATACATACTTGAAGCAATTTTTTGGGCAGATAAATAAAAAGATCACATCATCTGGTTGGTGACCAAACTCCTGTCAGCCATTTAAACTCTAATCGATGCATCTAACCTCAACTGGAGAAGATATAACATAGTATTATAGAAAAGTGTCGGCGCCTTTCCATGAAATCAGATCAAGAAATAGGTCTGCAAGTAAGGTAGCTAAGTTTTGGTGTCGCATGTTTTGAAGGAGGCAGGGACTGATATTTCCAGATTTCTAGTGTAATAACTTAGACGACTTCTGGCCCGGAAGATCTAATTACTTAACCCAAGCACACCCAAGCAGATAAAAAGACGGTGCCATGATGAAAGAAACAGGCATGGAAAGCCACACTTTGGATGCCACAAACGCATTTACCTATGAAGACAAATTGACCAACACCAGAATACAAGTGAATTTTTTATTTTCATCACCATTAATAAGTTACAAAAAACATGAACATGTACACAACATTTATATAAAGATCATGGCTTCATGACTGCAAACACAAAAGGCCAAAATATTAAGTTATGCCATACCTTTTCTCTACATTACATCTCTCTCCCCCTTTTACAATCCCATTTTAGCAGGCGACTGGTTGCAACTTGGAAGCTGCTATTGATTCCAAAATCCATGTATGACTAATAACCCAAGATCCAAACTGTTCACCAAGAGCTTCTGCTTCTTTACGTCTCTCTTCAATAACCACCGAAGATGCTACCTCTGATTCCATATTCGGTGGGGGGTCAAGGCTGTAAACAACCAAAGTCGTCGAAGAAAATATTCCTTCATTACAACCCTGCGAGACTAAAGTGCTGTTCGTCAATACGGTACCTCCGGCAGCTAAAACCAGTTCTTCGAGAGATCCCTTGTATGACGGAACAAAATCACCACTGAAATAGAAGTTCAGATCACTAAACAGCTTCGGCGTCTGCAAAAAAGGTGTCCTCATTGTCATTTTAGTTTAGTCAACCCATAATAAGCAAGTGATTATGTTCACGCATGTTTAACATGGGTGAACAAATCCTAATGGTGGGGACATGCTGGTCAACTCCACCATCCTATTTTGACATGTAAATCCCCACAATTGGGATGCTGGGTTTTGTTCACCCACGTTAAATGCAAGTGAACAAAATCATACTCATAATTAGTATATGAAAGAACAGTACACACGTGGGGAAGTGAGAGAAACTACCTTTTCCATGACTTTAAGTCTGCCATTTTTTGGCCCATCCTGACAGCCATGAATATCAGTACTAAGTTCATAAGGCTCTTCACTGACAAGAGCCATCGCGTCCATGCATGCTTTAATCCCTGGCAGAAGCATCTCAAATTCCATTAACATAATGATATAAACGAAAGGAAAGTGAAGAAACAAAATGATGTGGCAAATGAGTCTTTAAAAAAAGTCAAGATTTCAAGGTTTTCAATGTTCAAATTCTGTTATGGAAGACTAACATAATAAATAAGCACCAAAAACAAGACTTCTTTATGACTTCTGACTTCCAAGCAGAATCTAGTGTTACAAATACAAAGGTTTACAGGCTGTACAGCCAATAAAACAATTTGGGAGCAACTACAAAAGTCAAGGGATGAAGGGGTAAATAGAGATCCGACTGGTTGACTGAAATCCTTTGCTGATTTAGGCTATAACATGCAAAGGCAAAATAAGATAATATATAAGAAAATCCTTCAAAAACAATTGTAACTGAAATGAATGCTGGCAAGTGCAACTGCAACTAGAAGAACTTACAGTCAATCTTCAAAACCCATGTTCCATTCAAGATGGCCATGAGGAATTTTAATGTGCGGCTGCAAGCACCCATCTCATCTGTAGATGCAATTACATGGGTAACATTTGGCTTCCAGTTTTTAGAGACAGTTACACCAGATATTCTTGCAAACTTGGACAGTAGATTCTGCACAACCATCAAAAGAATGACAAAGCAATATTCACATTTTCAAACTAACACTACGAAAAAGACAATAATCTGCACCAATTTGATGATAACCAGGCAGAGCTCATGAAAAATGATAGAATGCCAACTCCTGAAAATTTTTAGTGGGGCATACCTTCTCTTCAGCAGAAAGGGCAGACCCACAGAGAACTAATTCACTAGTAGCACCAGCTGATGCTGCCCAAACCTTCGTTTGCTCATTGGCCCTGAGCATCATAATAAAATAAAGAAGAGTTAAGCTAAACTAAGAGAAAACAACAATTATGCTAAGATTTTTACCAAAACATTTGAAAAGCTTTACTAGCAGAAATAATGCAAAACTCACTTTATCACTTACCACATATTCCCTCTCTACTAATTAACATACTCATCAAAAACAAAACACACACCACTTACCACATCCAATGTGCAGAAACAATTGAAAAATATTCGCTAATATGGTAAGAATTTATTCACCTTGTTTTTCAGATTTCAGATACTTCAACAAACAAAATTTATTTCAGAATTCATGTATTCTGAGAACATGAAATTCCTAATTTCTCTAAAACATTAGTGGAACTTAACAAAACATTAGCTTTCCAACGCTAAATGAAAAGTAATATACTTCTTATAGACATTACATTTATACTACCCAAGCTATCAATACCATACTCAAGTTTTTGTCTTAAATCTTGTAAAATATATTCATAAATAGCTTCAAACTGCCATCACCTAACATTATGGAAATTGCAATGATATTAAGAGTTCATCAACATGTTTATTGCAGCTTCACAAGATGATAAGATCTTCAACTGTTTTTGTTGATCATAAGATCCTAAAATTTCAAAGTAATATCAAATGAACAGAAGAAAGGTCCAAAACTTTTCTAAGCATTACTGGCCATACAACAATTTTCTACAAATGAATATAAAATTTAGATCAACAAAAATGCAGCCGAGGAAAGAAACTACCAAGACCATGATCTAGTTAAACAGTCAATTTTCAAAAGCAGCAGGTTTTAAATATCACAAGGTGAAGAATTTTGAACAACTTAGATTAAACTGAAGGCTTGATATAGTGCTGAATGTTAATAGAATGAGACTGTACATTTGAGTGGTGGAAGAATGGTTCATAGCTAGCTTCTTTCCCCTCATGGATCTCTCATTTGGAAATCTCGTAGAAGTATGAGTTGGACAGAGCACTCGATGACCTTCCTGTGACCAGTCATAATCACAAAAGATTAGTTAGTTCAAGGTGTGGAGAATAGATAGACTCGCCACAACCCCACATTGTATTGAATTATCCAAACCCCACATCGTATTGAATTATTCAAACCAAGAGAAAAATTGAAAAACTATTCAGCCACAAGAGATGCCTTGTGCTATCAGAATAACATAGCACAGATAACATACATAATCCCATCGGCAATTTGAAATGTCCACAGCACAAGGAACATGATAAGTCTTTCTGCAGGATCCTGAATAGCAGCCAAGAGCAGCCCCCTTCAGCCCACAATGGCTGCACTTGAGCTTAGCACCTCTTGCAAGCTCCGACTCCAAGTTCATCACAGTCTCACCAACAAAGTACACTTGAGGTGCCCTACATCCTCAAATATCACCATTAATTTCATAATTAAGCAATGCAATGAAAAACTGAAACTCTAAAACAGAAACTATAAATCTGGCTTGGAAGAGAGAGAGAGAGAGAGAGAGAGAGAGAGAGAGAGAGGATCCCTTCATATGTATTATACATGTGTTACATAAAAAGATATATATATATAGGGGAAAAAATCAGTACAACTTACCACTCCATGCATTTCCTGTGAACATGCACGACATTTGGTTGGGATAGCTCATCTGCTGCTACTTCTTTTCGGTTGGCAATATGCACGATTGGCCCAGAACCCTAGATATCCACATTAAGGACCGGGAAGATTATTCACCAAAACAAATATATTTTAGCTAAAATTCATGCATAATACAAAGGTAAACATTACGATTAAGCAAATGCAAGCTTACTACTTCACTCTAATTTGAATGATTGTAGTAATTGCACATTCAAGCTAGATAACAAAAGAAATATCACCTCTGTTATTCTAGACGTCTGGCAAAATGCACAGATAAAAGCTTGATTTTCATCTAGACAAACTGGCGTACTAGCTGGTTGCGCACAAAAAAAAGGTCCAGTTGGTTTACATCCACCTTCGGAATCAGAGTATATTGGCTTAGCATTAACACCATTTACAACCACATTGTGAGACCCAAACTCCAACTTTTGCCTCTTTGTTTCTCTAGCACCATTCTCTTCATCTTGGGGAACAGATCCTCTATACAATTTTATGTTTGTCCCATCTTCTGATTCTTTCTTGATTGTGCACTTTGTTGGCAATCTCTCAGCAGCCTGCATTGTTTAGATTAATCTCAAGTGTTAAAAATGAAAGGCTAAAATAAATTAGAATACAATGTTGGCAAACAGTACCAAGACATATTCTAAAGAACAATAAAAAGTTTTATTAAAAGAAGAATTGGAAGCAATTAAAATTGCGAAAAGACGAAGCTTAATTTATTTTTATCAAAGCTCTGTATGAGTTTGAAAATCCAGCCGCTCATCAGATCATTTTTTATTGTAAAACTTTTATAAGAGTTCTAAAGGGTTCAAAAACTTCGGTTGAGTACACCTAGTAAGAGTTAATGGCTGTTACACCGTCCTATGGGGACCACATGGCAATGATTCAAGGGCTGATATTTTGTGAGGATGAACTTCTTATCGTGTAAATCATCCTTCCAAAAGATCAGCACAGTCTACAACTTGGGACCCTATGAGATGTTAGTTGGAATCTAAGTTTTTCAAAACCCATTTTACGGTTTTGATGGGGTTAAATAGTGTTCAGAAAATGAGTTAAATACTTTAGTTTCCTCTGGAAGATAAACCTACACTTTAGAGCTACAAAATTGTGGATACATATCATTACTTGCTTGTCAAACATTGTCAAAATTAATTAATATCCAAGCAATAACTTACTAATGGTCAAAAATTGGCAGTTGAATTGCACAAACATGTCCAGAATATCAATTAAAATAAGGCATTATTTTACCAACTCGTCTTTAAAATATCTTACAAGGTTTTTAGATATGTTTTTGCAAATTCCATTAGGTTGCTATTTCCTGTCCGATTAAGTAAAATCACAAAACTAAATAGTGGCAAAATTGCATGTATGTTTAGGATTAAGCACTTATCTTGACTGACTTCCAATTAAACTGCAAATATATCTACAATCTATCATTTGCTTTCCTAAGAGAAAACTATTCATACTTTAGAATAACTGCAAAGTCATTATTTGAGTAAGAAACATGTCATGAATTAGATTATTAGCATTATCAAACCTAAACTCCAAATTAGAAGTAAACTACCATACTTTACATCAAAATTTAAGCCAGAAGTAGAAGTAAACTTACATTTTGACCACCATGACCACTGCTATGGCCATCTGAATCCTTGGTTTCACCAAAAGATGGAGGGCTATCAGGTAATGTTTGTGTCACTTGACTAAGAACTATACGCTGTTGACCAATTTTGACCTCTCTACTTTCCTTTTGCTTTCCAGATTCCGTGGGCCTTTTTATTTCAGTAGGTCTAAGAGAATCATCAACTGGTTTACTTTTACAAGTCTCATTTCCATTCGGTAACTTATCAACTGTATTTGCCGAAACAGGGCTTTGGCTCATCGGAAATTTTTCATCTACAAATCAATAAATAAAACAAAAGCTATAAAAAATTATATATATTTTGTTTTATAATACAGTGTTTCAAAGTTAGGGTTTCCAGAAAAGTTTAGGTACCAGTAAGATGAGACTGAGAGAACGATTGGAAGACATTTGCACTAAAAGCCGCATCCATAATTTTGTAGATACTAACCATGTTTTTCATGTAAGGAGCTGGCCTTAAATCTGCAAAACCCAGAAAATCAAATCACTTACTTGATCGATAAATACATAATCTGAACAGAATAAAGTTAGAAACTTTAAGTTTACCTCGATCTACATAAGGTGATTTGCAGACAAAACAATCTTGTCTGATCTGCGACGAGTTCGTAACACAAGAACTGCATATTTGTTCAAAGACCCAGATCAGAAAACAACAAAACGAACTGAAAAATTGAATACCCACATCGAGAACAAACCAAAATGAGATCAAACAGAGAAAAGAAAACACCAACAAACCTGCAGAAAATGTGATCGCATGGAAGTAAAATTGGCTTGTTCAGAAGGTTTAAGCTGCAACAACAACAACAACAACAACAACAACAACAACAACAACAACAACAACAACAACAACCAAATGATCAGAGAGAAAATAAATCTAGAGAGAGAAAGAGTAAAAGGGGAATCAAGTTTATACCATAAGGGGCATTTGAGTTCCAAGCCCATTTTCTGAAAGTGAAGAACCGATGGATTGAGAAACCGGGTATAACTTTCAGATTCCGCCATTGCCGGGACTCGGGTTTTTTTGCAGATTTTTAGTTGAGTGACAGAGGAAGGAAGGGATGAAGATCAGAGATTTGTTTTGAGACTCAGGTTGGTAAGCCCGGGAATTTGAATGTTTTGATTGAAAGCTTGACACAGCGGTTTTCGCTTTGGCAGAAATGAAGGGATAGATCTTCGGCAGAGATTTGTACAGAAATCGACCATTACGTGGACGGTCTCGATGCGCCCACCTGTAGTTACTGGATGAAAAAGGCTGGCGGGGTGGATCTCAAAATTACCCGCGCTTTTAATGCACTCCCGGCATAATCCGAAAGACAAATGTGATAGATTTTTTTAAATAGCAGCCCGGGGTTTGGTTTTAGCCTTTTAGGCAACCATTTTGATCATATGTTGGAAAAAAAACAATTTTGTTATAATTTCTACACTATTTGCAAAAGTGTAAATACAAGAGTATATACGAAAGAAGTGGGAGATCTCTTATTAACTTGCATAACTTATTCGTAACTTATCTGTAACCATTACAGAACAAGAAATTGAGTATATAGGTAAGTATGAGATGATAATGATTCCTAAAACCTTTACACCTATATATGCTGAGTCATCAAATGAATACGGTGGAATAGCCACATGTTATATAACACTCCCCCTTGGATGTCCACCATTCTAAGGTAGTTACCTCATTAAAAATTTGACTAAAAAAAACTCAGAAGTTGACAAAAACCTGATGAAGGAAAAAAGAGTACAACATACAACACCTTAGAATAAAGTTGGACTTGCATATGCTGCTTAAAAACTTTGGCAAAGAAAACCCAGAAGGACAAAACCTTAAAAAAGAAAAAAGAATACAGCGCGATAAGGTCCAGTTAAGACAAAAATTGGCACTGATATACTCTCCCTGATTGAGTAGTTCCGCATATCAGTCTGCTTGATGATACATACGCCTCATACCAATTCTATAGACTAGCTTTCTAAAAGTTGATGTTGGTAGAGACTTGGTGAATAAATCAGCAAAATTCTCACAGGATTGTATCTGTTGGATATCAATCTCATGGTTCTTCTGGAGATAATGAGAATGAAACATCTTTGGCGAGATGTGCTTGGTTCTATCACCTTTGATGTAGCATTCTTTGACTTGTGATATGCAAGCAGCATTATCTTCAAAGATAACTGTTGGCACATTAGTGATAGAGGGTAGAGTGCAAGAGCTTCTAATATGGCCAATCAGTGATCTTAGCCACACACATTCTCTCCTAGCTTCATGTAGTGCAATAATCTCCAAATGATTCAAATAAGTGGCTGGAAGACTTTACTTGTTGGATCGCTAAGAAAATGTTGTACCTCCACTTGTAAGAACATAGCCAGATTGGGAGATAGCTTTGTAGGAATCAGAGATATCCGGCATCAGTGTATCCTATTATCTGAGAGTCATTGGATGGGTTTCTCAGATAGAATAACCCCATGTCTATAGTTCCGCAGAGATAACGGAGAATCTATTTTACACCTGTCCAATATCTCATTGTCAGTGCAGAACTGAACTTGGCTAACAGATTTACAGCAAATGCAATGTGTGGTCTGGTACATTGTGCCAAGTACATCAATGCGCCGATTGCACTTAAATATGGTACTTCTGGACCAAGTAGTGCTTCATTATCTTCCTTTGGGCGAAATAGATCTTTATCGGTATCAATAGATCTCACAACCATAGGAGTACCTAATGGATGTGTTTTGTCCATTTTAAAGCACTTCAAGATCTTTTCAGTAGACGTTTGATGGACCAAAATTCCACTTGAGTTATGCTCGATCTACAAGCCGAGGCAAAATTTTATTTTTCCGAGATCTTTCATCTTGAATTCTTTTTTCAAATATTCTACAACTTTACGGAGCTCTTCAGGAGTCCCAATTAAATTGATATGATCGACGTGCACAGTGATGATAACAAAACCAGATTCTATTTTCTTAATAAAAGCACATGGGCAAATGAGATTATTTACATATTCTTCCTTTATTAAGTATTCACTAAGGCGATTATACCACATTCGCCCGGATTGCTTCAATCCATATAGGGTTCTTTTGAGCTTAAGTGAATACAAATAGCGTGGCTTTCCCTTAGGTAAAAATAACCCTTCAGGGACTTTCATATAAATGTTTGTATCTAACTTTTTGTACAGATATGCAGTAACCACGTCTATTAGATGCATATCAAGTCTTTCTAAGACTATCGGACTAATCAAATATCTGACATTAATTACATCCATAATATGAAAATATGTTTCTTCATAATTAATCCAGGTCTCTGCGAGAAACCTTGTGCCACGAGTCATGCTTTATAGCGAACAACTTCATTTTTCTCATTGCGTTTTCTTGCAAAGACACATTTGTATCCTATTGGGTTTACATTCATGGGTGTTGGTATAACATGACCAAACACCTCACGCTTTGCAAGGGAAGCCAACTCTGCTTGGATGGCTTCTTTCTATTTTGGCGAATCAATTCTATGTCGACATTCCTCTATAGACTGTGACTCAATGCCATCAAATTCTATAACGATTTCAGTAGCTACTAAGAAAAAAAATTTATTGTCGATAATTATTTCATTGTGATCCCACATTTCTCTATTACATGCATAATTTATAGAGATTTCCTCATTTACATGTACCTGTCCCTCTCATGAGGATTTACCTTCTTCAAGAGGCATTTATTTAGAGAATGTGGATCGTTCGGCTTTACTCTCTCTTGGAGTATTTATAAATATTCATTGGCATTTTCTTTTCCTGGGAACAAAATCTTTTGAACTAAGTGGTCGTCCATGTTTTAGGCATGCATTAGATGATTTATTTACTGTAATTTGTCCTACTGGGATCACACGTCTTCTCGGGATATCAACTCTCATAGCATGTATCTCCTGGATATCAATTCTAGCTAGAACATTTGCAGTAGGTATATGTGATTTGTTTACTTTAGCTGCATCATTAAATGCAACAGACATTTCATTGTTAATTTTCTGGAGATGAACAATCATCTACACTCTAATTTCACATTCATTGGTGTGTGGATCAAGATGAGACATAGTTGGTGTATTCCATAAAATCTCATGTCGTTCTTCTGACGACGAATCACGTCGTTCTACAGACGATGGATTTTCTCCCCTAATGACAGGAAGACTGTCTAATTAAAATGGCAGTCAGCTTTGCGGTAAAAACATCACATGTCATAGGTTCAAGATAACGAATAATATAAGGTGAATCAAACCCAATATATATTCCTAGCCGATGTTGAAGACCAAACTTGGTGCATTGCTTAGGGGCAATAGGAACTTGTACAGCACAATCAAAAATACATAAATGTGAAATATTTGGTTGGTGACCCAAAACTAACTGCAGAGGAGAGAACAATTGATATGCAGTCGGACGAATCC
Organism: Macleaya cordata; assembly: GCA_002174775.1. Classification (NCBI taxonomy): domain Eukaryota; kingdom Viridiplantae; phylum Streptophyta; class Magnoliopsida; order Ranunculales; family Papaveraceae; genus Macleaya; species Macleaya cordata. Next base: position 14,838 of record MVGT01001521.1, read on the forward strand.
GAACTAATGCAGCTGTATGTAAAATGGCATGTCCCTATGCTGCAATTGGTAGCTTAGTTCTCATAAGTATAGGCCGAGCAATAAGCTGAAGATACTTAACAAATGATTCTGCTATACCATTTTGTGTATGAACATGAGCAACAGGATGCTCCATGTCAATGCCAATTGCTTGGGAATAAGCATCAAAAGCTTGAGATGTAAACTCGGCAGCTGCATCAAGACGAATAGATTAGATGGAGAATTCAGAGAAATGTGTACGTAATTTGATAAACTGAGCAAGCAGATGTGCAAAGGCAACATTGCGAGTGGATAATAGGCAAACATGCGACCACCTCGCAGAAGCATCCACTAAGACCATAAAATATTAAAATGGTCCACATCGAGAGAGTCGAAAGCTTCTCTAATATACGCTTTTGGTATGAGGCAGTTGAGGTAATACACAAGTATTCTATATCATGCTCATTCACTGTCTAAAGGTAGTACCCATTATGATGTATATCTTTAAAGTTCAACAGATCTCTCCTGGATTTAGAGGAATACAAAGCGTCGTTAATATGAAGTATTGCACCACCAGGTAACATAATACTAGCTCTACCAGAGCCTTCAATTAAACTAGTCGTGCCAGTGATAATAGTCATGCTAGCCTTGAATATATTCAAACTCATGAAATATTTAATATCACGAAGGATCGTGTGCGTCATTGCACTATCTGCTAAACAAGCATCCTCACCATATAGGTTTAGTTGGATATGTCTCTGCTTGGACCAATATCCTTGGATATGCCTCTGCTTAGGTCCATATCCTTTAACAAAATAAAGTAAATATAAGCACATATAAAACACTCATATTATATATATATATATATATATATATATATATATAATATTTACAAGTAAAAACTAGCACAATAAAAGTAGAACAACAAAAATAGTACAACAAAAGTAGTACATCAAAATTCTAATTGGTATAAACATGCTTATCACCAATTAGTTTGCTCAAATCCTCACTTTCAAGATCGAGGACCATATCAGATAACTCCAAGTGGGTATCGTTGGTAGGGATACCATTGTAGATATAATTTATCTCAGCATCAGTTTTAGCTTTCTTCAATGAAGCTGGTAAAGATCAACTAGATGCTCGGACGTATAACAATTACGCGCTAGGGGGTTTATTCTACCAACCTCTCCCTTTATCCTACTTCGTTTCAACATTATCCCTCTTCTAGGGATTAGCATTATCCCTCTTCTAGGGATTAGCATTATCCCTCTTCTGGGGATTCTATTTGGCATTATCTATACCATTCTACTGCCGATAGTATGTGGCATATTTATTATTTTCATTCTTGAAGTTATACCGTTGGTAGCGTCTACAACGCCTTCCCTTATAACTATATCGTTCACGTCCCTGTCCTGAAGCAGTCACTACATAAACTTCAAGTACAGATGCAGAACCAGTGGGACGAGATTCATGGTTCAGTAATAACAATTTGTTATTTTTCTCGGCAACAAGAAGGCAGGAGATCAACTCTAAAAATTTTTAAAACCGACGCTCTCTATATTGCTGCTGCAAAAGTACATAAGAGGCATGGAAAGTGCTGAAGCTCATCAGTAATAGTATCCCCGCACAGTTTTGGCTGTGAGGTTTTTCTGAATAAAGTCGAGTTATAATATATTACTGATTTGAAGTCCTGCAGATGTAAGTTTTTTCAATTGTTCAGAGTAATAGGATGTATAACCATCTTCAAGTGGCCATATCCCTCCTTCAAATTATTTTAAAGGACTAACGGATCTTTTACCGTTAAATATTTTGATTTCAATCCTTCGTGGATATGATGAAGAAGGAAAATAAGTGCAGCAGCGCGACTCTGCTTGTCGCTTGATTTCCTTTTCTTAAAGTATTTGCGAGTTCTATTGACTCGAGAAGTAGTTCTGCATCCTAGATCCATATGAGATAGTTATTTCCATAAATATCTAAAGCACCAAACTCGAACTTTGTTAGATTCAACATTTAAAAATAAAACTACACAAGTATACCTTTTTTTATTTTGTGAGGTGCCCAAGAGCTTCAGGTTAATCACAAAATGTCGAGGACTCGAGCTTGTTGTAAGAGATTGGTAGAAACTTATGCTGATAACGTGTTATAATTTCTACACTATTTACAGAAGTGTAAATACAAGAGTATATACGAAAGAAGTGGGAGATCTCTTATTAACTTTCATAACTTATTCGTAACTTATATGTAACCATTACAGAACAAGAAAGGGGGTATATATAGGTAAGTATGAGATGATAAGGATTCCTAAACCCTCGACACCTATATATGTTGAGTTATCAAATGAATACGGTGGGACAACCACCTGTTATATAACAAATTTAATTTATCATCCAAAAAAGGCCCCATCAGAATTATTCAAGGTTAATTTTTAGTGAGGGTGTTCACCCTTACCATTAAGATCATCCTCATAAAAAAATATGCCCATTCTAAAATTCCTAACCCCAACAAAGCATGGTTTAAAATCTTATTTCAAATCAACTTTTGAAGAGATTTTAATAAGGTAAAATTTTTTTGAATTGACTGATTTTTTATGAGGATGAATATCTTTATAGTGAGTAAATTTTAGATGTGGGTAATATTTGGACGGGTTATGGGCTTACAATGATTGTTTGACACCTGTTTTCAATAATTCAATTTTACAAACGCCACAACTATCTTTACTTTACTTTTTCAAAATTACCTTACATCTTCTTTGTACTCTCTATACTATTTTATCTCCATCCATGAAGCAGAAGAACTTCGTTAGTTACACGTACATTAATAAATTTGAGTCTAAAAATGGTAAGAAAGTCAATGAGATATTTGCTCACTAAGGAAGAAAAACGAAAATTAGTTAGGGATTAGAGAACCTAGATTTTCTAGGATTATTATTCAAGATATAAAATATAGGAGAGAGGGAAGATCAACTATAGCATAGCCAATCTCTCCATTCTCTCCCATTTTTAGTTGTTACTTCTAAAAAAAAAGAGTAAAAATGATCCTAACCCTAGTTGCCTTCTCCATTGTCGCAAACTTGGTATTTTTCATATTCAAAGAAAGCTTGAAGCAAACCTAGTGCATAGTGGGAAAAAAGGGTGGATTCATCTTCATCGTGAGGAGCTAATCGACATAGTTCTTCAGTGAAAAGGTAGGAAGATATGCGTAGTATTTGTAAGTATGATCTTACTTATGTTTTTTATGGTTTAATATGTATATTCATGATGGTTTTTCTATGAATATAATTATGTGAAGGTTATTATATATTATTGTTATTTCATGATGATTATTCCATGAAATCTATACGTTTATGGTTCAAATATTTAAGAATGAAAGATCAAATAATAAGGTGTTGGTATTGGCTACTTAGTAGCGTCGTAGTTTGAAGGGTGATTCCAAACTACATCCACCAAGTGTGGTTTCCTGCAGAAGATCGTACACCGTACGATAGAGAGTTAAAAATCTACGAATTTAACCCATTAATTGTAATATGATCAAAAGTAGTATTTGTGCTGTTTTTATTCAATTATTTGTATGATATGCTATGTAAATACTGTGATTGATTTATGGCATTACCCTACGAAGCATAAAAGCTCACCCGTTGTTTAAATCTTTCACAGATTTGTGATTGAGGAGTGCGGAAGTGCTTGAAGTCACTTGATAGAAAAGAAAAAAAGACTAGGTAGGTCTTCTATATATATATATTTTTTTGTTTTATTACTTGATTAAGGAAGGCAAGGCTACTTGGGAGGGTTCCAAAACTTGTTTATAGTTTAATGTTTGATTTTTTGGATTATATGATGTACTGGAAAAATTTGATAGTACTTAGCTAACTAGTTAGTTTTATATGTTTTAAAGTTCAGATTGACGAGCTGTTGGTACCTCTATATTCATGACGGCTAGGGAAATCTTGTATAAGAATTTTATAATTTTCTGATAAGTATAATTAGGGTTTTCTATTTTACAAAGCTATAGTAGTGTACTGGAATCTGTTGACAGAAACACACAAGTCTGATGAATCTTAATTTTTGTATAAATCCATGTAAAACTAGTCTTTGGCCGAAACATGAAAGATGTGGGGCTCTGAGTCTAATTTCACATGGATCTAACAGAATATTTTTGATGAATGGAGAAGTAGATATGAATTTTCATTTAACTACTATACAGAATTGACAGTTTGCACCTCTAGTTTTTCGTTATTGCATGTACGTTTTTTTTTTTGTAATAATTCTTCAAATGTACTACGTTATAGTTCACATGAATACAAATATTTGATTTATAATTTATATGTTTTGAGTAAGTAACGAAGGGTATGGTGACCTGTGAAATTAGTACATCACTACAGTAACCCAATAGACCTTGTATCTAATTTAGGTTATGGACCCTAAGTTTCTTTAGGATGACCACGCAGACCAGATCGACTAGTTGGCTGAGTCAACTACATGGACTGAGTTGATCATGAGTTGACCTTAGTTGGGCCACTCAACTTGGATCCAAGACCCATCAAGTTGGGCTTAATAGTTTCAAGCCCAAGTTTATTGACCCAAATGTGTTTTCAAAACCCACCTAATTAATGTCTCGGGCTTTTGTTATTTACATTCAAGTAGCGAAAATACATCCAAAAATTCAATATGTTACACATGGGGCTCCTATGTTCCTGCTCAAGTTTTTCTCAAATTCTAGAGTGCCACATCAACAACAAACTTATTTCCTAATAAAATACCCCAAAATCTCTCCATGACTATCTTTGCCCTTAAATTTCTCACTATTATACATTCTCCCTCTCACACACGTACCTTTGTTTCTAAGAGGAACTCATTAAATCTCTCAACAACATTGGCTCTTTAGAGTATAAAAACCTTCCTTTCCAAAAACATAAAACACGTGTATATTTAATCTTTGCTTTGCTTATTAGTACAATCTTTCGAATAGCTGTACTATACATATTCTCACCTTTGGCTTTGGACATCTTTACTATTACAAGATTATGTTAAGAGAGTTGTTGCCATTTTTTTCTAGACGAATCATGAACTGCTCTTACAGATGAGGACAATAGGAAGGTTGTTTAGGGTATGTGGTCTTCATGATAATATTTTATTTATTTAATTATTATTTAGGTTCTTTAACTTGATTTAATTTTAGTGACTCTAAAATAAAAAAATTAGTGTCCCTCTCACCATTTAAAGAGACTTCACCTAAGTTTCTATTGGCATATTTTCTTCTTTTTCTTTGTTTTTTTGCTTTTGTTTAAAGTGAAGATTATATTGGAGTTATTTTATGGGTTCATTTTAATTTTAAAGGTTACTAAAATCAATGGCTGAGTTTTGGTGGATGATGTCCTCACCATGAAAATCATATCTATATACTAAGGGAGGGAAGTTTGGGTTTATGTTTGTCATCAACGATTGAGAACTTAAACTTATAAAACCATCCAACGGCTGGCATGTCACTTAAACTTTTGAAAATACCCGAAATACCCTTTCTTTATATTTCTACAAAAAAGAGTTTATTTTCACTTTTGAAACCCTAACCCACCAATGGGAAGGGAGAAAGAGAAAGAGCCAAAGGGAGGGAGTCAGAGACGAACTCTCACTGCCAAAACCCTAACTCATTCTTTATACCTCTCTCTCTTTCTCTGCTAAAATCCTTTTCTGCACGCCTCTATCTCTTTCTTTGGCATGCAGTTACTCTCTTGAGACATCTTCGCTGGCGAAACCTTAACCCAAATGATGGAAGTAGATAGAGACGAACCAGTGTTTCCTATGGGTCGATCAAACCCTAATTTTTTTGTAAGTGCTTCCTTTAGTTCATAACACTTTCATTCTTATGATATTAAGAGTCTTAACGGTTGAGGGTTTGTTATTTGGGTTTTGAATTTTTTTTGGATCTGACAGGATTTTTATTTTCGGATCTTACAGTAGGGTTTGCAATATACAGTTTCTATTGATCTTACATTAGGGTTTTTTTTCCTTCTGAGTTTTTAGTACCAGCAGAAAATTAACTATACTGAGTTCCTCCTCCATTCCAATGATTTGAACTGGGTTTTTTTTATTCTCTTTGATCTGGGGTTTGATTTGATCTGGATTTTCTGTTTGTTCTCTTTTAGGGCTACAATCTAATTTTTTCCCCTCACTACCGAGGTTTGGATTTATATGGTTTTGATCTGAGGTTCTGATTATGTTAGAGCTTAGTTTGTTGTTCTGTTCTTTAATTTTTGTGATTATGTTAGGGGTTAGTTGCTGTGGGTTATTACAGATTTACTTTAACCGATATACTCCTTAATTTCTTTCCTTTTTTATCTTCTGAATTTTTTTAATAGGTTCTAGGGTTTTATGTGATAAAGTCCTTCCTTTATTTGAGTAAATGAGTTGGATTTTGTGTGCTAGGGTTTTGCTTAGTTTAAGCTGATTTCTTATTTTGATTTGAGTTTAATCTGGCCTCTAGCTACTAGTTATGCTCTCTATCTCTCTATAACATATTCAGAGTAGTTCAAAGTAGTTTAATCTGTTCATATTTCTAGGGTTTGGTTTTTTGTTTAGGTTTTAGTTTCAATCAAGTTTTTTTTGTTCTTAGGGTTTTTGTGTGTTAATGGCTCAATTATTATTATTAGAAGTGTAAGAATCCCTCTCTCTCTCTCTCTCTCCATTATGTTAAGTAGAGATGAAAGAAGTAGCAATTACGATAACTGTAGTATCTTATATATGCAGGTGTTAAGTAGCTTATTTTATTAGGACAGGTGTAGGTGTTTCCAATTAGTATGTATGAATGAAATATCTTGAGTTTTAATTCCATCCAAACGAAATTTTGAATCCAAATGGTGGGGATTTTTGCATATCTAATCAGTTACAGATCAAGGTGAGTTTTTCTTCTTTTTTTTTCTTTTTTTTTTCTTGAAGAAAAATATCTTTCTCCCTAGAAATGTGGAATTCATATTTTTTTTTATGCTTGATATTTATTTGTTAGTGAAGTTGGAGAGAGAAGGCAGATCAGAGTAGATTTTTTGATTTTTGTAGGCGGTGGTGGTATGGTAGTGTTGGCGATGGTGGTGGCATGGTAGTATGGCGATGGTGGTTGATTGGTTTTATGTGAAAGTGTTTTCTTTTTTCACTGTCTCAACTGGGCCTCCTCTCCGCTTCTCACTCCTTCCACTGGTGGCATAGTGTAGATCTGAATATTGCCTTTTTTTTGCTTTTTTTTGGAGCGTTGTTAATGGAGATTTAAACCAGTTATCAGTTCGTCTCCTTCTCAAGAATGGATCTCTTTTTCTTTAGTCCAGGTGATTGGTTCGTCTCCTTCTAACTCTGTTCTCTTTTTTCTTTTTTTTAATGAACCCTATTTTGTTATCGCAGGTCTCAAGATGGAGGAAAAGAAGAGCCTGATTCAGCTTTGAGTGACTTCACAGGATGGAAGAGCTCCGGGATGTTTCCAACACAGCTGGTACCACTGAGGGCAAAAACGGTGACGAATTCACAGGATTGTTATCTTGATGTTGTTGAAGGTTGTTTATGATCTGCACTTCCTTATTATTTTTTTTAGAGAAATAAACAACCGTTCACACATATATGCAATCAACCGTCCAGAAATTACCACTAAGAGTTGTGAAAAATCTTACAACCGTTCACATCGACAACACGACTCTTTCATGCAAACTCGACCGGTCTTTCTCCACGACCCGAATCCACGAATCGCCACTTCAATGGTGTGTGTGTCTCCAACTCCGAATCCACTAAGCCCCGCACTTGTTATTTCTAGGGTTTCATATTTCTAGGGTTTGGTTTTTGTTTAGGTTTTAGTTTCAATCGAGTTTTTTTTTTCGTTCTTAGGGTTTTTGTGTGTTAATGGCTCAATTGTTATTATTAGAAGTGTAAGAATCCCTCTCTCTCTCTCTTTCCATTATGTTAAGTAGAGATGAAAGAAGTAGCAATTACGATAACTATAGTATCCCATGTATGCAAGTGTTAAGTAGCTTATTTTATTAGGACAGGTGTAGGTGTTTCCAATTAGTATGTATGAATAAAAAAGCTTGAGTTTTAATTCCAACCAAACGAAATTTTGGATCCAAATGGTGGGGATTTTTGCATATCTAATCAGTTACAGATCAAGGTGAGTTTTTCTTTTTTTTTTTCTTTTTTTTCTTGAAGAAAAATATCTTTCTCCCTAGAAATGTGGAATTCATATTTTTTTTATGCTTGATATTTATTTGTTAGTGAAGTTGGAGAGAGAAGGCAGATCAGAGAAGATTTTTTGATTTTTTGTAGGCGGTGGTGGTATGGTAGTGTTGGCGATGGTGGTGGCACGGTAGTATGGCGATGGTGGTTGATTGGTTTTGTGTGAAGGTGTTTTCTTTTTTCACTCTCTCAACTGGGCCTCCTCTCCGCTTCTCACTCCTTCCACTGGTGGCATAGTGTAGATCTGAATATTGCTATTTTTTGCTTTTTTTTCGGAGCGTTGTTAATGGAGATTTAAACCAGTGATCAGTTCGTTTCCTTCTCAAGAATGGATCTCTTTTTCTTTAGTCCAGGTGATTGGTTCGTCTCCTTCTAACTCTCTTCTCTTTTTTCTTTTTTTTAATGAACCCTATTTTGTTATTGCAGGTCTCAAGATAAAGGAAAAGAAGAGCCTGATTCCGCTTTGAGTGACTTCACAGGATGGAAGAGCTCCGGGATGTTTCCAACACAGCTGGTACCACTGAGGGCAAGAACGGTGACGAATTCACAGGATTGTTATCTTGATGTTGTTGAAGGTTGTTTATTTCTCTAAAAAAATAATAAGGAAGCGCAGATCTTGAACGGAGTTTTTTCCGTTTGGTTTTTCCCCGTCAACAAAAATCACTTGTGTTGATTGCATATATGTGTGAATGATTTTTGTTCAAGATTGAAATATTTGATTCTCCATATTAATTCCGCATTTGAGAATCGAATAAGTCAATACTTGTTTGTTTCAATGTCTACTTATTATGCTAGCATTGTGTTTTAAATTTTGAATTGGTAGATATTAATCCCCCTCCATATACACTTAGATTAGTATTTATTGGTAAAGACCTTCACTTAGGAATATGTGATATTTCACTACAATTATGAATTTATTCTTTCCCCTTCGTGATTTGCGCCCAATTTAAAATTACTCAAAAAAATATTTAGGATTTAAAGAAAAATGTTAAACCTTTCAAAAAAAAACCCAGAACACGTGTATAGCTATTTAATCGCATGATATGAATTTTAATCGCAATTTTAATATTTTTTGAATTTCGATGACATATATCAGAGCCGTCTATCTACCAAAAAATAATTTATAGTTAAATTTAATTTTAGGAATTTAGAAAATGGTACGAGATTTTAAAATTCATCAATATGTTATACATAATGAGGACATTATTGTCAACTAAAATTGTAATGTTTGACTGACTAGTTTATCGGACTAAACCCCAATTTTCTGACACAGGCTTTTAGCCCAATTTTGTATTGTTTTTTCGAAAAATGAGTAGGATGCCATTGCATAGGAAAAAAATTTGACATCGAGGACAGCCTTTTTTTTATGCACGGACAGTCCTCGGCACATGCTAGCACAAGGCAAAAAGACGAAAAAACTGTAAGCTGAATAACAACGGTGCACGTTAGCAAACCACAATTAATGAATTTGAACATAAAAGTGGTAATAACTTTCAAAATATAAATCGGATTTGAACAAAATTTATACCGTTGTAAAGCATTTTTTAAGATCTTTAAAACAAGATCAGACATAAATACTAAATTCTTAAAAAAAAAAAAACTAAAAAAACCTAGAACAAACTATTTATGAAGCTATAAAAACCCAAATTGTATGCAAATTACAACTTGCATAGGTTTTTTTTACTATAAAAACACATTTTTTTATTTTTTTTTATTATGCAATCCTTTTGTATAGAGGCTCACAAATATGCAGATGCTCAAAGTATGCAAAAATAGCCTATGCAAATTACCATAGGTTTTTAACTATGCAAATTTAATTTCTGGGTTGTTTTTATGATGTAATTTGTTTTTATAGAGGCTTAGAAAAGTATAGATGCTCAAAAGTATGCAAAATTTCTGAGTTTTTTATTATGCAATTTGTGAGCATATTCGAGTTATAAAGGTTTTTTTTCTTTTTGAATTTGATATTGTTGTCTGGTCTCATTTTGGAGATCTTGAAAAATGCTTTCAAAAATATAAATTTTGTAAAAATCTGAATTGTAAATTAAAAGTTATAGTATTTTGAATTTGCATAATAAAAGGAGCCTTCTTTTTTTTTTTTTTTTTGCCTTCCATGATCTCCACATGTCATGCAAGCATTCTAATTAAATATACTCAAAGTAGTAATCCCTACTTTTGGGAGAAAATTTTTGTTCGTATTTAGATTATAAATTGTACTAAATATAGATAGTAACCAATCAGGAAGCCAACGTTTCTCCCTCTTCCTACCCTTACATTTTTTCCTTCCCTAATTGCGATACTTAGCTGTCCTGGTCTGTACCATTGACGTCGTTCCTCTCGTTTTCTTCGGTTGAGAAAAACAAATTAATTAAGCTGGCAAAACCAACGACACCCATCTCTCTTCTTTCTCTCCCTTCCCTAGCTCTCTTTCTCTCTCCACCAGCAAATGCCGAAGATCCCATCAGCTTCTCCTCACGCGCCAGATATCTGACGAAGAACCACCAGCCCCATACACCAATATGGGATACCATTCCCGACGGGAATCCTTCGCCGGAACGTCATCTTTCTGCTCGACGCGATCAGACTTTGATCAATTAATCGAAACCACCGACCTCGATTGGCCATTCGGTAAAATTGAAGGCGTTGATAAAGACGATCTTCGAGAGACAGCTTACGAAGTATTCTTCACATCATGTAGGTCTTCACCAGGGTTCGGTGGGAGGAACGCGTTATCATACTACCCCTCGGTGCATGATAGCAGTGGAGATGGAGGAGGAGGAGGAGGAGGAGGAAGTGGTGGAGCGGGTGGGAGGGTAAATGGGTCGGGTTTGGTGCCCACGAGTAGATTAAAACGGACTCTTGGGTTGAAAACAATGAAACGTATGTCACCAAAGAGGACGTCGTCTTCGAATCCATCTTCGCCGAGATCGCCCAATAACCAAGGAGGAGGTCCTCCTTCCTTTTCTACATTACCAGTTAGATTCAAGCGGCCATTAACGTCTGCGGAGATTATGAGACAGCAGATGAGAGTTTCGGAGCAGAGTGATAATCGGCTCAGAAAAACGCTCATGAGGACTCTTGTTGGTCAGGTACATACATTTTTTTACTTTTGTGGTGTGGGGGTACGTTGGATACATATGTTTTTATAAGTTGAGTACAATAGTATTATTTAAGGCCAACAATATTTTCCTCTCAATTTTTTTATTAAATCTACACAACTTAAATTTTATAATGTTATTTTTATATAACTTACAGTAAAATAATTTGTCGATCATGTACAGCCGATATCACAATTACAAATTGGTTTGTCGATTTTATATGACTGACATGCTATTTTATGAACTTTGTATTGTCGATTTCTGGTAACCAACGAATAGTTTGGCCAAAAGTTGTGTAGCTTTCGTAAAATATTGTGTGGATTTATCCTTGGCCATTATTTAATCAGCGCTGCTGTTTAGACCGACGGGATTACAAAACAAATGCCCGACGCTTATGTGGCATGGTGGGTCTCACTGCCACATAAGTTGAAAACCTCCTCAAAATACTTTTGGTAGGAAAAAAGTGTTGGGTCCCACCCCGCCACATGAGTATCTGTCACCAATTTTATAAACTGGTCGGTCCAAAAAGATTTATTGTTATTTAATTGGTCGCGGATATTTCCATGTTAGTTTTTACTATATCAACACAACAACTGTTGTTTCCGTTTTATGAAATTTGTACTATTACTTGAAATCAATGAATAACACGCCTAAAACTTGTATGGATATAGTAATTTGTTGTGTAAAAATATCAGTGGTCTATTTAATTAATTTGTTGCAAGCCTACAATAATCACAATTGTTGAGTACGTGCTTGGGTTGCAATCTAATTAATTCAAAATTTTTAATTAATTTTAAAATTTGTTACGATGCACCATTTTTTTGAAGGCTCAAATTATTCTATGTGCTATACGCCAATGGTGAATGTTAGAATTCATCTTTTGGTGAATAGTTTTTTTTACTGTAGATAATGTGAAGTTTTGGAAAAATCAATCAAGGTTTTAGAAACTTCTTTTCTCTTGTATTTGATAGAACTTCTCTTTTAGGTGGGTTTCTTTTTCATATTTAGTTAGGATTCCCTTTTCCTTCTAGGATTGGGATACCTATTGAAGGCTATAAATATAAGAGTAGGGCATTAGCCTAAAGCATTCAGAAAAACAACATTGAGAGTGTGAGATCTCTTGAAAGGGTTGTGAGTCTGAGGATAGAGAGAAGAGTGTGAGAGCAATATTGTAGAGAGAAGCAATATTTTAGAGAGAGAAGTTTGAGAAGCAAGCTAGAGAGAAGCTTGTGAGAGTAGTTGAGTGTGTGGCATGCTTTGTATTCCCTTTGATCTTAGTAAAAGAAGTTATTCTTTACCGTGGATATAGCCAAAGAGTAGTGAACCACGTAAATCGTTTGTGGTGTGTTTCTATTTCCTTTCTCTATTATTTCCGTGTTAGTATTTACTTGTTATTGTTTGTGGTGAAGAGTATACAGCGGGCGAAAATCCTAACAATTGGTATCAGAGCTTTTGGTGATCAACAATGGCGGCTTTTGCTACGATTGGAGATGGGAAGGTGGTAATAGAGAAATTTGATGGAAAGAAGAATTTTTCCTTGTGGCAACTTCGGATGAAAGATGCCTTGGTTCAACAAGGTCTAGATGATGCGTTGCGTGGGAAAGAAAAGAAGCCAGCAAAGATGGATGATGAGAAGTGGGAGAATATCAATTCAAGAGCGGTAAGTACTATTCGTTCGGGATTGTCTGATGAAGTTGTGTATGATGTGATGGAGGAAACATCTGCGATAGAATTATGGAAGAAGTTGGAGGACCTTTACATGGCTAAAAGTCTTACCAATCGACTGATTTTGAAGCAACAGATGTATTCTTTCGTAAGAGAAGAGGGTGTAGATCTACACACCCATCTAGGTGAGTTCAAACGAGTTCTTTGTGATTTATCTAATGTTGGCATTAAGTTAGAGGATGAGGATAAAACAGTTCTTTTGCTTACGTCATTACGCCGTACTCATAAGCACTTGATTAAGACTCTACTTTACGGTAGAGACACTATCACTTTAGAACAAGCAAAGAGTGCTATATTCTCCGATGAAAAGTTTGAAGAAGCGAAAGAGAAACGTGATAAGTTACTAGGTCTGTTGTTCAAGGAGGGAAGAAGAGTGGAAGTAGTACATAGAAGGGTGGAGCTTCGAAAGAGAGAAAACCAATCATGGAGTTAGAATGTTTCTACTGTCGAGTGAAAGGGCATATGATACGAGATTATCCTGAGAAGAAAAAGAAAGAGGAGGAGAAGGCAACGACTGCTGTAGCTATTGGAAAGTCAAATAATGAGGATTGTGGAGAGGTCCTATCAATTATCGATAAAGAAACAAAAGCAAAAGAATGGATTCTTGATTCTGCTTGTTCCTATCATATATGTCCTCATAGAGAGTGGTTTACCTCCTACACACCTATAGTTGGTAAAGTCTTTATGGGTGATAATGCGATGTGTGATGTGGTAGGGATTGAAACAATCAAAATCAGGACCACAAATGGTTTGTTGAGGACATTGACTAGTGTGCGTCATGTTCCTAGTGTGAAAAGGAATGTAATAGCCTTGGGTGTGCTAGATTTGAAGGATTGTCAGGTTGATGTGAAGTATGGGCTCATGAAAGTTAAAAGGAATTCTCATATCATGTTCATGGCAAAGAGGGTTGATAATTTGTATATCCTTTTAGGGAATACAAATTGGTGGAGCAGGTGGAGCAGTTGGTAGAGCCGTTGGAGCTAGTAGAGTTGATGAAGCAGGTGGAGCAATTGCAAGAGTTTCAAAGGAGTGGAAGCCAGTGATGAAGTCTACCAAAGTAGTAGAAAATGAGATGTTGAAGAGAGAAGATGTAGCTCGAACATATGCTGTGTTTGAGATATGCAAGCTTGAAGATGATGATGATGTTATAGTTGATGATGATGTTCGTGTGATTCCCAAGATGGAGAGAAACTTGGGAGTCACTCAATGTGGATGATTGATGGTGAAGTGCAAAGACAACAACAAGATGAAGATAAATGGATCAAAGAAGATTGAAGATGAAGCTGCAAGTATTTTTCCAAAAGGTGATGATGATGAGCGTGAAGAGAAGAACGGGTACGTGAAGTAGAGTTTTTCCAAAAGGTGGAGATTTGTGAAGTTTTAGAAAAATCAATCAAGGTTTTAGAAACTTCTTTTCTCTTGCATTTGAGGAAACTTCTATTTTAGGTGGGTTTCTTTTTAATATTTAGTTAGGATTCCCTTTTCCTTCGAGGATTGGGATACCTATTAGAGGCTATAAATATAGGAGTAGAGCATTAGCCTAAAGCATTCAGAAAAACAATATTGAGAGTGTGAGATCTCTTGAAAGGGTTGTGAGTCTGAAGATAGAGAGAAGAGTGTGAGAGCAATATTGTAGAGAGAAGCAATATTGTAGAGAGAAGTTTGAGAAGCAAGCTAGAGAGAAGCTTGTGAGAGTAGTTGAGTGTGTGGCTTGCTTTGTAATCCCTTTGATCTTAGTGAAAGAAGTTGTTCTTTGCCGTGGACGTAGCCAAAGAGTGGTGAACCACGTAAATCATTTTTGGTGTGTTTCTATTTTCTTTCTCTATTATTTACGTGTTAGTATTTACTTATCATTGTTTGTGGTGAATCCTAAGCATACAGCGGGCGAAAATCCTAACAGATAAATAACACAACTTTTTAATAATCAATACAATTGTATACTGGTATTGCAATAATACAGATTTTATAAAATGACATGTCAATTATATAAATCCAACTAATTTAGTAAAAATTGTGTTAGAATTATCGGTCGCCATAGTCTTTGACATTTTTGCTATTTTGTTGTACTATAGAGACAGCAAATTTGATGTCTCTTTGTGGACCCACATCACACAAACAAATGGCGAAAACATGAAACATTGAAGGATGGTGCTATGAAAACACCTGATTGAGTGTTTAAATTTTAAATACCGGCATGTGGAACCTACATGAATACACTTCAAGAGCTGAAATTTTGTGAGGTTATTTTTCTCACCATGTACAACATATTCACACAAAATCAGCCCATTCTAAAACTTCTAACTCAATTAAAAATTAATTTGAAATTAATTAAAAATTAATGGTAAGAAATGAACACTGAGGAAAAAAATTTAGATTTGAGAAGCAAGCTAGAGAGAAGCTTGTGAGAGTAGTTGAGTGTGTGGCTTGCTTTGTAATCCCTTTGATCTTAGTGAAAGAAGTTGTTCTTTGCCGTGGACGTAGCCAAAGAGTGGTGAACCACGTAAATCGTTTTTGGTGTGTTTCTATTTTCTTTCTCTANCTAGAGAGAAGCTTGTGAGAGTAGTTGAGTGTGTGGCTTGCTTTGTAATCCCTTTGATCTTAGTGAAAGAAGTTGTTCTTTGCCGTGGACGTAGCCAAAGAGTGGTGAACCACGTAAATCGTTTTTGGTGTGTTTCTATTTTCTTTCTCTACTATTTCGTGTTAGTATTTACTTATCATTGTTTGTGGTGAATCATAAGCATACAGCGGGCGAAAATCCTAACAGATAAATAACACAACTTTTTAATAATCAATACAATTGTATGCTGGTATTGCAATAATACAAATTTTATAAAATGACATGTCAATTATATAAATCCAACTAATTTAGTAAAAATTGTGTTAGAATTATCGGTCGCCATAGTCTTTGACATTATTGCTATTTTGTTGTACTATAGAGACAACAAATTTGATGTCTCTTTGTGGACCCACATCACACAAACAAATGGCGAAAAAATGAAACATTGAAGGATGGTGCTATGTAAACACCTGATTGAGTGTTTAAATTTTAAATACCGGCATGTGGAACCTACATGAATACACTTCAAGAGCTGAAATTTTGTGAGGTTGTTTTCCTCACCATGTACAACATCTTCACAGAAAATCAGCCCATTCTAAAACTTCTAACTCAATTAAAAATTAATGGTAAGAAATGAACACTGAGGAAAAAAATTTAGATTTTGATGGGGTTAGAAGTGTATCCATGTAGGCCCCACAGGCCGGTGCGTAAACCCTATCCGGTGTTCAAATAGCAAAAGCCTACATTGAAATAGAGAGCAAAACCACTTATCATAGTGGGGTGTTATATGGTTGGGGGGTCGACTGTGTTGCTTTGCTCAATTTACTATGATTGGCATCATTGCTTGACATACGTATAAACGTCTTGTCTGGCCTACATGAGTCGCCAATCAGGGGTTATTACATTAAGTTGTCGTCCTCTGATTTGCTATCCATTACTATGACCCTAGCATTATTCTTATAGTTGGAATAAGACTTTTTTCGAAGCCAGCCTTCCATTGGTGATATCGTAAGTTCGAATCCCAGATTTGAGCTAGGCCGTTGGAGAGATTTAATTTTAAAAAGAGTTTTGGTGCAGTTTTATGAATCAAGCCTTTTCTATAAACTTTTAATGGGTTTAAAAGTTTTAGAAAGATTTGAATTTTTTGTTTTTTTGTGAAAATGAATTCCTAGTAATGTTGATCATCCTCCTAAAAGAACTACACATTCTAAAAAGCCACACCTGTTATTATGGACACTCAAAAACATAGATTTATAATATATATGTTGTATATATACTTTTCTTGCTTAATTTGTTAGTATAATTGAAAAACTAAACTAATCAAATTCAGTATTACTGCTTTATGATCTCTGAACAGATGGGTAGGAAAGCAGAGACCATCATCCTCCCTCTTGAGCTCCTCCGCCACCTAAAACCATCGGAATTCAATAATCCACATGAGTATCATCTTTGGCAAAAACGCCAACTGAAAATCCTTGAAGCAGGCCTTCTCCTCTACCCATCAATCCCACTAGACCGATCAAACTCCTGCGCAATCAAGCTCCGAGATATCATCGATGGATGCGAGACAAAGCCTGTTGATACCGGCAAGAATTCTGAAACAATGCCAATACTATGCAACTGTGTGGTTTCGTTAGCATGGCGAAGCAATAACGGATCTTCAGTTGACGTATGTCACTGGGCCGATGGGTTCCCATTCAACATCCACCTCTACTTATTCCTTCTCTATTCAATTTTCGACATTAAAGATGAAACTTTAGTCCTCGACGAGATTGACGAGTTGTTGGAACTTATGAAAAAGACATGGTCTACACTAGGAATCAACAGGTTGATACATAATGTTTGTTTTATGTGGGTACTCTTTCAACAGTATGTAGTGACGGCACAGATAGAACAAGATCTTTTATGCGCTTCTATTGCTATGTTGGCCGAAGTGGAGAATGATGTAAAGAGAGCTAATCGAGATGTTATGTATATTAAGATATTATCGTCTGTTTTGGGTTCAATTCTGTCGTGGGTGGAGAAAAGATTAATTGATTATCACGAATGCTTTCAAAAAGGGATCCCTGGATTGATGGAGAACCTTTTATCACTATCCTTATCAGCTTCAAAAATCTTGGATGAAAACATATCAAACCTTGCAGTTGTACAGGAACGAGGGGATGGAACAGTGGATTCAACTGAAAATAAAGTGGATTATTTCATAAGATCTTCCTTAAGGAATGCATTTGCTAAGGTATGCTTTTTAGGATTACATTTCCATGTTAGACTCTTCAAAGTTCTGTTTTGCTGCAAAATGTTCAATTTTGATTGATTTTGGCTCCACAACTTTGAAATTATTGCAACAAATTAAATCATACTTGATTCTTTATTGGTCTTGTTTAATTCAGTTCCACAGTGGTAACTAAGTAAACATAAACTCATCTTTCCTTCTTGTTATGCGTACTTAATTTTTTAAACAGATGTTAGAAAATGGAGCCAATAATGTGATTGTTGAACAAGAAGACGACGCAAGTGAGGCTCTCCTTCAATTAGCTAAAGAAACAGAAGAAATGGCCATAAAAGAAAAGGATACTTTCAGTCCCACACTCAAGAGATGGCACCCAATTGCATCTGGAGTTGCTGCTGTGACCCTCCATAGTTGTTATGGAGCTGTCTTGAAACAATACTTAGCCGGGGTGTCCACATTGGCAAATGAAGTGATAGGAGTTTTAGAAAGAGCTGGAAAACTAGAGAAGCTTTTGGTTCAAATGGTGGTTGAAGACTCTGTTGATTGCGAAGATGGAGGCAAGGCAGTTGTAAGGGAGATGGTCCCATATGAAGTTGACTCCATTATCATGAGCCTCTTAAAAACATGGATTGATGAGAGGTTGAAGAGAGGGAGGGAGTGTCTTGAAAGAGCTAAAGAAACCGAGGTGAGTTTAACTTGTTACTGGCTTGATTTTTATTTATTTATTTATTTATTTTGAAGTTCATCTTTGGTGGCTTGATTTGATCTTTACATATCAAACCATCTAGCCTCAATATTATAAAAAATTTATATTATTTAAAGCATTTCATGTTTAACTTGTTACTGGCTTGATTTTTATTTATTTATTTATTTATTTTGAAGTTCATCTTTGGTGGCTTGATTTGATCTTTACATATCAAACCATCTAGCCTCAATATTATAAAAAATTTATATTATTTAAAGCATTTCATGTTTAACTTGTTACTGGCTTGATTTTATATTATTCTTCCAAATGTGGGAGCATGATCAGTTTTGTGTTCACAGACATGGAACCCAAAATCCAAAACAGAACCATATGCTCAATCTGCTGTAGAGCTAATGAGATTAGCTAGGGAAACTGTGGAGGATTTCTTTGAAATTCCTATTGGCATTTCTGAGGATCTAGTTCAGGAGCTTGCAGATGGCTTAGAACTTATCTTCCAAGACTACATTTCCTTTGTTGCATCCTGTGGTACGACCTCACTTTTCAAATTATGCATACTTCTGTATTATTTGATTCTTTTATATGTTTAACTAAAAGTTAAACTCATATTGAAAAGTTTTGCTTGAGTAACTTCTCTGCCTAAAAATCTGTAACTTTTTTTTTCTATGTTTCTTAATTTTTTTTCTTAGGCTCAAAACAAACCTACATTCCTTCTCTTCCTCCTCTAACGAGATGCAACCGAGACTCAAGATTCCTTAAGTTATGGAGGAGAGCAAGTCCTTGTAAAATGGTTCCCGAAGATTTGCACCGAGGTGGCTTAACAGATGGTCACCATCCACGTCCATCTACAAGCCGTGGTACACAACGGCTCTACATCCGCCTTAACACTCTCCATTACATTCTCTCTGACCTGCATTCCCTCGATAAGTTATTATCTCTCTCTCCTCGTCATCAAGTTCCCTCTCACCGGACTAGAGTTCCCAACAGTCGTAGACACCTATCCGCAACTCCTTCCTACTTCGATGTTGCTCGATCCTCCATTCAAACCACTACTCAAAATGTCTCTGAAATAGCTGCTTACCGACTTATCTTCCTCGACTCAAATTCAGTTTTTTATGACAGTCTTTATGTGGGTGATGTCGTGAATGCTAGAATACGTCCTGCAGTGCGAATCCTCAAACAGAATCTTACACTTCTAGCTGCAATGGTGACCGACAGAGCTCAACCTTTAGCAGTAAAAGAAGTAATGAAGGCTACTTTTGAGGCCTATCTTATGGTGTTACTTGCTGGGGGAAGCAGTAGAATATTTACCAGGTCGGATCATGAGATGATTGAAGAGGATTTTGAGAGTCTAAAACGTGTATTCTGCACGTGCGGAGAGGGATTGGTAGCTGAAGAGGTGGTAGAGAAGGAGGCAGAAATAGTTGAAGGGGTTGTAGGGTTAATGGGTCAGGGTACAGAACAATTAGTAGAAGACTTCTCCATTGTTGCTTGTGAAACAAGCGGGATGGGCGTGGTGGGTGCAGGCCAAAAGTTGCCGATGCCCCCAACAACGGGAAGGTGGAATAGAGCTGACCCAAATACTATCTTGAGGGTTTTGTGCCATAGAAATGATAGCATCGCCAATCGGTTTCTGAAGACTACTTTTCAATTAGCAAAGAGGTGCTAAATTAAGAGGAAGATTATATTATTTTCACTTGTATAGCTGAAGTGATGATGAAGTCCTATTTGTAGTCAATTCATTGTATTTATTAACACCGAACTTTTTGCTTTCTTTCATAATTTATAGCATTCTCTCAATGTAACAATTAAAAAGAAGATTAGAAGAAAAAAAAAAAGTGAAGCAAATTCTTTTATGGATCTCAGATGGCATATCTCAATGTCTAGTACGTATATCAATTTTTTTTGCTTGAAATGGTTGGGAGAAGTTTGGACTAATTAATTTTGCTTTAATTACATCCCTTACATTTCTATCAAGCGATGGACCAAAAAATGACAAACTCTTTCATTCTTTTTCCGTTCAATAAAAATTGATCAATTCCAATTCTTCTAATTCTATAGGGTTGAATAAAAATTCGATTGACCTTTGGTATAATTGCTATATATGCAGTGTGTGACTTGTCGATTTTTTATTTAGGTCTAGGTTAGGATTAAAAAAATAAAGGACGGCCCATATTATGAACTAATAACTATGGAACTAATTACCAGCTCATTGCTTCATTCATATTATCAGGATCCAAAGAAGCAGTCACTATATGATGTATTGATCATATGGTTGTAGCCACTAAAATTTTTTTACATAAAAGAAAAATCAATCTGATTATGAGTTGTGAAGCGAAAACGAAAGGATGTGGATAAATGGAAGGGCGAGAGAAAGAGAGAAGGAGAACTGTCAGAAGCTATATATGTAGTGTATATGGTTAGAAGTCAAGTAAGAAATAAAAGAAATTCAAAGTTGAAAAGAATTGTTTGAATACTAAATAAGTTTGGGATTTACATGATAGACCGTTTTGACATCGTAGAAGTATAACCCCATGCCTACAGCCCAGGGTAAATTCCGTCGAAACCTCTTTATTTCGCATCTTCGTCGTACCCTAGCATTGGTGTGTTCGAATTACGTATTTGTCATGTGTTAATGAAATATGCACACGTCTCAAAAAAATAATTATTTGGTTTTAGTTAGCACACAAATTAAATAAGGGTGCTGGGTTCTTAAAAATATTTGGGGGATGGACAAGTTAAATGGGCTTTTAGTCCAAAATCACCTTTTCAATTTTTTCTTCTTTTTACTAAGGGGGTGGTGAGAGTGTAAACTAAACTAACACCTCACCTCTACCGTCGGCCACTGAACGGAACTCCACCACCGGCCACCTCAACCTCACCGCCGGCCACCTAAAAATTATAGAAAGAGAGAGAAGAGTGAAAGAGAGAGGCAGAGAGAAGATTGGAAGAAAGAGCGAGAGAGAACGAGAGGACCCACCCCCTTCTTTCCTTCTCTTCCCTTCTTTCCTTCGTTCTCCTTCTTTCCTTCCTTCCCCTTCTTTCCCTCCCTCCCCATATGAAGCATGTCCGTAGTTCCATGCCCAGCTGTATCATACTCGACAGGAACCCCGCGCTAAACAGGAACCAGGTCTTGCAGCAGCATAACATGGAGCTTTTTTAGGCTAACCTACACGCCCAAGTAATGAAAAGGCAGCAGGTGCCTGAAACCGTTTCCGTGCGTATCACTAGAGGCCAAAAATCGGCGGGGGTTCACTGAGTCAAGGCCAACTACTGGATTTTGGGCAGGCGAGGTCAGGCACTAGATATAATGGCCTACTTATCCCGATCAAACCCTCCCGTATGTCGCAAATGATCACATATGAATTGATCGATGCAAATTGCGTTGATTCGTTTTGATGCAGCGTGGTGGAGGGTCGTTTCGATAGATGCATAATCTAATATACGGGAAAGACCATTTATCTCTCGTGAATCGAGCATACCAAATGCATCAAATGCACTGGAACATACGCCCAGAGCAATAACAATTATGATGTGCGCGTGTTCACGTGAGTGTTCTGATGTGTGATCTGGCCCAGGTTCGACTACAAAAGGATGGGGCCGGTTCGAGGTCCCCTTTTTTCCCCTCGCCATTACACATACCAAAAAAAAATTCAGACCTAAATTTTTTTTTTCCAAGAAGACGACGAATTCGACCACTGGTGGTTGAAATTTTCAATAAAACTCGACCACCAGTGGTGGAGTTTTGCTGAAAAATTCAACCATCAGTAGTTGAGTTTTTCTGAAAAAGTCAACCACCAGTGGTTGAACTGCCCAAATTTTTTAAAAAAATTTGGAACTGCCTATTGGTGATTAAAAATTTCAATCTAATTCGACCACCAATGGTCGAATTAGTCATCTTCTTCGAAATTTTTTGGGAACTAACAAGAGTAGCAGATCCTTTTCGGCCTAATGGTGGTTGAACTTTTCAACAAAACTCGACCACCAGTGGTTGAGTTTTGATGAAAAATTCGACCATCAATGGTTAAGTTTTCTTGAAAAACTCAACCAACAGTGGTGGAACTGCCTAATTTGTAGAAATTTTTTTTTGAACTGCCCATTGGTGGTCGAAAATTTCAGTCGAATTCGACTACCAATGGTTGAATTCGTCATCTTCTTTGAAATTTTTTTAGATCTGAAATTTTTTTAGATCTAAAATATTTTTAAACTGAATTTTTTTTTCATTTTATCTATGGAGAAGACGAGATCTAGCCAGATAGAGAGGGGTGAGATTTAGAGAGGACCGAGTTCTAGAGAGGTGGTTGAGGGTGGAGGAGGTGGTGGAGAAAGGGGACCGATCTGTATGAAGAGAGGGGTGGAGGCGGTGGAAAAAATCAGAAAAAAGGTAGCCGTCAATGGAGTTGCCAACGGTGGAGTAGAGTTACCGGCGGTGGAATGGGAGGTGGTCGGCGGTGAAGGTGGTGAAGATGATGGTATAGTTTAAAATTTTTTAAGGTTGGGTGGAAAGATAACAACCCATTTTTAGATAACCACCCCCTTAGTAAAATTATGTCCATCCCCCTAACATTTTGAGGAACTCCTTTAACAGCACCCTTAAATAAGCGTCTTCTTTAGTAAATGAATACACACCTCAACCTCATCAGAGTATTCCATCACCAACGAACGTTTTTTACACAAAGCAAGTTTTTAACAAGACATTTCGACCATTTATCCCACTTTCACAATGTTTATTACTGTTTGGTCCCAGCTATAATTAATTTGTCTAAAACATTTTTTTGAGTTGGTTATTGAATGTTTTTAACAATTAACAACTGTTTAGACCAATTCCTAAACACGTGTGCATGTTTGGCTTACTTGGATTACCAATTTTACCCTTTTTTATTAAGTGGACAGCTGGAGAGAGAGAAAAAATTTGTTATTTTTTATTTTAAATCTTTAAAATGCTATATCTTTTAAAAGAATACAATGAAAATGATATTTTAAGAGGAAGATAGACTCAAAATAACTCTTAAGAACTTTATAAAGCTCTCATAATTTTTATTAAAAAAACTGAAAAAAATAAGAATTTTAAAAGGGTGTTGTTAAAGGAGTTCCTCAAAATATTGGGGGGATGAACTAGATTGCTTAAGTTGGTTGGGGGATAGATTTAGTTTTACTTAGGGGATGGTCATCTAAAAACGGATTGATATTTTTCAATCCAACTCCAAAAAATACCCCAATCTTTAGAAAATTCCAACTCTAAAAAATAATCCAACAAAAAATACACCATCATCCCCACTTCCAGTCACCACTAATCCACCGCCGGCCACGACCACCACCTCCGGCCACTTCTTGTTCTTCTCTCTTCTTTCTTCACGGTCTCTTCACTATCCCCCCTTCTCTCTTCTCCCTCTTTCTCTCTGCCCTTTCTTTCTAGCCTTCTCACTTATTAGTTAATTATAAAAGAAGAGTAAAGCAAATTGATTTTTTTTAACCTAATCCATCAATGATATTCACACAATAACGCTATTAATTACACAATGCTACTGATTGTCTAAGAAAATAAAAAAATAAATTTTAAACAGAACATTCCTACTACATTGATCCTCTATGTATGATGCATGGACTAAATCATCAGTAGCACAACATTCAAAAATAGCAAACTCATTCATGAAAATTATAATCATGCAAAATCAGGAAGAAAAAGTTGTTTGAAGAAGGAAAAGTAAAAAGACCTAAATGATCTCCAAGAGAAAATGGACATCTTTGGCGTAAAGCTGGGCGGAGAGATTCTTAACAGCCTGATGAAGATCCTCTGTTAGTTCCTCAAAATGATCTCTGTCTCTCTCTCTCTCTTTCTCTCTCACCTTTACCTCTCCCGATCTTGAATTTTTTTTTCTTTTCAGGTGGCTGGCGGCAGTGACAATGGTGGCTGCGCAGTGGAGAAGAAGAAGAAGAAGTGGCCGGCGGTGGCAGTAGCCTGCAGTGGAAATGGCTGGCGGTGGAGGTGGCCAGTGGTAGAGTGGTGAAGATAAAGATGATGGTGATGGTGATGTAGGGGTGATGTGTACTATTTAATTTTAGTTGGACGACAAGAAAAGGTGGACGTTAGGTTAGTTTGCCCCCAAACCACCCCCTTAGTAAAAATGAGTAATAATTTGGATAGAAAAAATCCCATTTAACTTGTCCATCCCCCAACATTTTTAGGAACTCCTTTCCCAGTACCCTTTTAAAAAGACCAATGTTATTTACATTACTATTTTGTATCACTTGTGACCTTTGATTAGGGCTATCCCTCAAATTTTAAAAATGTCTCAATTGTATCCCAATTTTTGCATGGGACTATCCACCCCTAAAAAACTTAAAATAATAATAATAATATTAATAAATTAATTAAAAAAACTACCAAAAACCCTAATAGCAAAGCCGTTGTTGCTTCTTTCCCCCCCTTTTCGGCCTTTCTCTCCCCTTTTCTCTTTCAACGTTGTGGAATCGTGAATTTTCACCCGGTCCCACACTTCTCGCCTCCTCGGAGAGAGAGGGCGAGAAAAAGGTAGATGAATAAAAATTCTACCACATGGGATAAATGTGTGAGAATGTAGGAGTCTCCACCGGATTATGGGGAATCAGGACCCGAGTTTTGAAAATCACCCTAATTTCTAAGTTTTCAAGAAATCATGGCGATGATCTATTTGTTGGTCTATGGTCAGAGATTCGAGGTAAGGAATCCGAGTACAGGTCGAGAAGGTGTTAGGCACTTGACAACCGCCCTATTACGAGATCGACCCTTCATAATTAAGCATGCTTTATAAAATTTGTTTGATCTAACTATCATTATTCTACAAAAGAGTGTGTACATGAAAGTAAGTCTGAGGCCCCTAAACCTATTTTTCATGCTTATAAAGTTTTCTGGAGTAAAAATTGACACAAATGCCTATTATTGGGCACGTGTCGAAAAAGTGATACGTGCGACTTATTTCGCACGTGCACTGAGCAGCACGTTGTATGAATATTATTTTTCGTACAAGAAAAATATACACGTATTTACTCTTCTATACATGTTTGCAAGCAATTCGCATAGTCGATGAGACTTGTACGAAACATCGTGAAACATGTGTATGTCCGCACACGTTCACTATCAAAAAGTAACACTTGGTTCTTCCTTCCAAGCGAGCAACACAGGACACGTGTATTTTCTAAATGCGGTAGTTTGCGATCTTTAAAAAATACAAGTCTTATAACACGGTTGTGTTATTGCACACATGCCCAAAGTGATTTTGAAAACATTTTACACGTGTAATGTTATCACGTGCAAAAAAAAATGACTCGTGCGCGTGCAAACGCGTGTACAGAGGATTTTCAAAAGTGTATTTTTCTCATGTGTAGCTTCAACACATGCAAAAGGGATACGTGAGGACAAATTCACGTGTACCCGTAGGTTTTGAAAACATGGCATGTGTGTATCACATATGAAATGAGCATGACTTAGTTCTAAACTTATCTAGAATTCTTAATTTTCTTTATGAAATTCTAGCGTTAGAATGCATGCAAATGATTTTTGTTATCTTGAAATCATTTGTTTTTCTTCTCTTTTGAAAATTATTTTGGATTATCGCAAAATGGGGTCCGTTAAGAATTAACCCAACTTAGTTAAGTGAGCAAGACCATCGACCCGGTGTAGACACGACTGTCGAACTTATATGCCCATCCACTGTGGTCTCACTTAACAAGTTTAGAAGAATTCCTAGACTAATCCTAAAATTAACAAACAACTTAGTGCTAATGCATCCTTAATCTAAAGTCAAACAAACCTGAAAGTCTAATTTCACCCTACGGTTAATGAATTTAACCGTATGTCAATGTGACTATGGTGAAGGATCACACAATCACCTAATTAAAAAT
>MVGT01001520.1:0-24076 GCA_002174775.1 Macleaya cordata
TCAAGAGTATTGACATATTCGATTCTTTAATATGCGAAAACAAGAATCGAAAATTTCAATCTCTTAATAAATATAAAGATATGCACAAGAGATTTTGTTTACGAGGAAACCCAAACTGGAAAAAACCCCGGGACTTAGTCCAGAAAATAATCCACTAAAAGAAACGAAAACTTACAAACCGATTTACCACTCGATGGACACGAATTACGACTCCCTCTACGCTCCAACAGCTACGGTGTATAGTTCTTCAACAAATTCGAACTCCACGAATTTGCCTCTTAGTAGATGATGATGCGTCTCCAACTTGACCTCCGCAAGTCCCGCACCATGAACCAATACTTGACTCTTCAAGTATCACCACTTGCTTGACACTTTCAAGCTTCACCACCGGAATACCACCGGCACACAAAAACAGAGTTTTGGTTTAAAGTGGGAAGGATTTGAACCAAGTTCAACAAGCTTGAGAACTAAGAATTTCGAGTTTGAAAAACTCTCAAGAGCTTGTTGAGGTGAGGGGTGAATGGTTGATTGAATACTGGAGATTCAACCCCTATTTATAGTGAAGATGTCCAGCTCAATCCTAGACTAAATTATTAGTTCTAGGTCTAATGGTAGACACCATTATTGGGGATGAGAGAATAATCCATTGAGCCTCTCATCCCACTTAGAAATGTTTTCCCATGCTCAATTATCTCCCTGAAACAAGGCTTAGAGGGAGATGAGCAATAATGTGTTAAAAAGTTACTTTACAGCTCAGAAAATCGCACTAAAAAAAAAGAATCTGGGCGTTGGTTTCGAAATCAAGCCAGTCGGTTTCGAAACCAACATGTGGTTTCGAAACAGACCTGATTTGGTTTCGAAACCAACAAGCACCTGTGATGGTTATTGCCTTTTGGTTTCGGAATCAATAGGTTGGTTTCGAAACCAAACTTCATCTGAAGACAGATGTGGTTTTGGTTTCGAAACCAAAATTCATCAGAAGACACATCAGATAAAGTTTGGTTTCGAAATCAAACTGAGGTTGATTTCGAAACAGACTTTTCCCTATATAATAATACCATCAATGCAGTTGGTTTCGAAACCAAATTTCTTGGTTTCGAAACCAAAACTTTCCAGATTAAATTTTATCTTTTAAAACACATTTTATCAAGAACAAATAGTGTGGGAAACACTCTTAGTAATCTAACCACCTATGGTACTTAGTGTTCTAAGTCACTTACCATCCTAGGATGTCTTCCGGTGGTGAGTTGTGTTCTTCGGAGCCTTTGTAGATTTCTTCCCTTTCAACCGAAGTGAACCGAGACTCACTAGACTCTAACTTAGAATTACAAGAGATCATCTTGAGTTAATTTTTGACACGAAATTCGACAAACATAAAACATGGACCTTTCACAAGTAAAATAAAGTTGAAATAAACTTTATTAACTCAAAGATAAAGTGTCATATGCGCAAACGAATAAACGAATATTTTCAAAGAATAATGGACTAAACATGTGTCCCGAACTAAACCAAACTTGATTTAAAGAATAGCTGTTGTCTTCACGAAAAACTAGAAAAACTCTAAAGATTTATTCCTGCCTTACGAGCATCACCGCTACTGTGTATTCGCCTGATGACCTGTACCTGAAAAGATTAATGGTGCTAGGTCAAAACCTAGCCAGCAAGTTCACTAGTTCCCTTGTCTTAGATTCAGGATAATCACGTGTTTCACAAGAGTATATTAACATTATAGCATAAGATATGTTAAGATAGAAGATTAAACAAATTTAAAGAGATGCATAGAAAGACGGTTGTGGTGTTTTATGATCTTTAGTTAAGATTAGGTTGTCGCAATAAGTGGTGTACTCTAGTTACTACCCACGTTTCACCCGTCCCTGTAGTTCGCTCGAGACACTGGCCATGCGCCACGTAGGCCTGAAAGTCGGACGGGTTGAGTTGGGTTGGTGCTTTGACCGAGCCCGACCCAAAGTTCCTAAACCTCAACCCAACCCAGCCCAACCCAACATCGGGCGGAGAATTTCTCAACACAACCCAACCCAACCAAAGCAGGTTACATCGGGTTGATCAGATTACTGCGGGTTGTATGAAAATAATCATAAGATGGTTTATTATTTTGTAATTATGAGCTAAAATAGACTCATTTTTCCTCTCAAAAGAAAAAAGATAGTCCTTGAACATCCTATAAAAATTAAGATGTTTCTCATGTGTTATTAAGGTTCATATATTTAGTCTCATATGAGTAGAAAGACCATTATAAAATGCGAAAAAGAATTAATTTAGTCATACGTGTGCAAAAAAGTGATCAGTTATAAGAATTTAAAAATATTAATAAGCTTAATATATAAAACTAAATTTATTAAGATACGCTAAGAATTAATAATTTTATGTATGTTAACTATAGGACTCGGGTTAGGTTGGGTTGTTCAAGCCCTTTGGCCAAGCCCATCCAAGAAATTCTCGGACAGGCACATTCTCTGACCGAACCCAAGCCCGTCCCCAAGAATTTCTGACTGAGCCCAACCCAATGTCGGGTTGATCGCGGGTTGGTCGGGTTCAACCCATCCAACTTTCACCTCTAGCCCCACATGAATTCGACGAACCACCTCGAAATCCATCCCTCGAATACTAGTAACCCTATCGATGTTACTTACGTGTCAAGTGTTTCTGTAGACCTCACTTGGCGATTCCGTAAACCTCGCTTGGAGAGGACAAGGCCTATACAAGACCTAAACTATGTTTGCATACAAGCCAAACAAGTTATTTAAGCACACATCAAGCTTATGGAGGTTTCATACATAAAAGGTGTGTCCACAAGTGTTCATCATCATGAAAGCTATTTAACCAAAAGTATAAGTAAACATTCATTACTCATATATACATAACTTCATTACACATGCAAGTTAGTCACCATGTTAGAGCCTATGCATGATACTGCCATCATCAAAGCAAGGTCTTCAGATTGTTTACTATCAAAAGCCCCCCAGTATCGATACTTACCCAGGTGGTATCAATACTGGCTTTGGTATCAATACCAACAGGGCTGGTATCGATACTGGCCTCAACTGAATCATTCAGGCGTGGCTAGTATCGATACCTGCTTGAGTGGGTATCGATACTGCCCTAGTATCGATACCACATAAGCCTGGTATCGATACTGGCACCACTTGTCAAATAGGTTTTTGCCAGTATCGATACCTATTCTGTGGGTATCAATACCCCCTGGGTTTCTACGCGATTCTAGGGTTTGTTCATCATCAAAACTCCGTGAAATCTTAGTTTTCACACCTGCAAACATTAGGGAATCATATACACATCTCATATACATAGATTCCATGCATTCTAGCCATTGGAAACACACAAACATCATATGATTAAAGATTACATGCATTTAATCATTGAGAAAGGAGCAAGTTATTACTTACCTCAAAGTAAAACTTTCTCTGAAATCGCGAGGAAGAAGAAGAGTCCCTGCCCTTGAAACCTTCAGCCCCTTCTCTCACGCATACGATCCTTCCTCGATCGAACCTTCTAGAGAAACTTGTACCTCCAACCCTGGTCGGCCTTCTCTCTCTTGGTCGATCAAAACAAGAAAACAAGAGGGGTTTTGGGTTTAGTTTATATTTACAATTATTTTAAACCTAAACTTACTAAAACTCTATGAGAGTGCCCTTAGCAATAGTGGGTGCCTCCTAGCATTAGTAATTTTTAAAGAATGGGTATTACAATCTACCCCCCTAAAAGAGGATTTCATCATCGGAATCGCACATACCTCTCCAAAAAAATCTGGGTAACTCGCTCGCATCTCAGCTTCTCTCTTCCACGAAGCCTCACACTCATCATGATGACGCCACTGCACCTTCACCTAAGGTATTGATCTTGACCGAAGCTTCTGCTCTTTGTATTCAAGAATCTTATAAGGCTTCTCTACATATGTTGCTCCTGGCTGCAACTCTAACTCGTTGAAATTAACCACTGCTGGGCGATCCTCATCTCTGAGCTGCTTCCGAAGCATACACACATGGAAGACATCATGAACTCCTGCCAGCTGGTCTAATAAGGCTAATCGGTAAGCCACTTTCCCTACTCTCTCTAGGATAGGAAAAGGTCCGACGAAACGCGGCGTTAATTTCCCTTTTTTGCCGAACCGAAGAACACCCTTCATCCGTGATACCTTTAGTAGCACTTGATCACCTACCTCAAACTCAAGTTCCCTACGCCTTTGATCGGTGTAACTTTTCTGATGACTCTGAGTTGCTTGTATACGTTATTTAATTAGAGCTATCTTCTCTGTAGTTTGTTGCACTATTTCTGCTCTTGGAAGTTTCGACTCTCTGACTTCTGCCCAACATACTGGAGATCTACAAGGTCTACCATACAACGCTACAAACGGTGCAATCCCTATACTGGTTTGGTAATTGTTGTTGTAGGCAAACTCAACAAGCGATAACGAATCTTCCCAATTACCTTTGAAGTCCAGAACTACACAACAGAGCATGTCTTCCAACACTGGGTTAACTCTCTCCATATGTCCATCCGTTTGATGATGAAAATCCGCGCTAAAGTCAAGCTGCATACCCATAGCTTCTTGAAAAGCTCTCCAATACTTCGAGGCAAATGAAATACCCCGATCTGATACCACTGAGACTGGGACTCCGTGATATCGAACTATCTCCTTCACATACAATGTAGGTAACTGCTTTACAGTGTATGTCTTTTTAACGGGTACTAAGTGTGCGGACTTGGTCAGTTTGTCCATGATCACCCAAATGGAGTCGTTTTCCTTCCTAGTTTTGGGTAATCCGTTGATAAAATCCATAGATATATTCTCCCACTTCCACTCGGGTATATCTAAGGACTGCAAAGTACCTGCTGGTTTCCGATGCTCTGCCTTTACTTGCTGGCAAGTAAAGTACGTACGAACGAACTCCACCACACTACGCTTCATTCCTATCCACCCTAAATGTTGTTTGAAGTCCCGATACATCTTGTTCTCTCCAGGATATATAGTGTACTTACTACTGTGTGCCTCATTCAAGTTGTTCCTCCTCAGCTCAGATTTTTCTGGAACATACAAACGACCCTTGAATCTCAAGCCACCATCTTCCCCTACAGTCATGTCCGTGATTTCCCCTTGTTGCATACTTGAAACTTTATCACGACACCATTAACCGTTTCCTTGGTCACTAATGCTTTGGTCCACCAGAGTAGGACGAATGACCACACTACCCAACAACAGCTATCTCTGCTCGCGGGTTACGTCGTATTCTGAAGCTACCTCCAACAGTCACCACTGCTGGACCATCATAGTCGCCACTATGCCCCTAGGCTGCCTACTAAGAGCATCTGCCACCACGTTAGCCTTTCCCGGATGGTACTGCAACTGAAAGTCATAGTTCTTCAGTAGTTCCAACCATCTACGCTGTCACATGTTTAGTTCCTTCCGCGAGAATAGGTATTTGAGACTTTTATGATCCGAAAAGAGCTCGAACCTTTCGCCTATCAAGTAGTACCTCCAAATATTGAGTGCAAACACTACAGCTGCTAACTCGAGATCATGAGTCGGATAGTTGTGCTCATGTATCCTCAACTATCTCGAAGCATAAGAAACCACTCGGTTGTTCAGCATTAAAACACATCCCAGTTCTTGATGCGACGCATCGGTAAACCCCACAAGTCCGGTTCCACTTCTGGTATGATCAAAATTGGGGCTTTCATCAACTTTTCCTTCAGCTCTTGAAACGCTTGCTCACACTTGTCATCGCACTTGAATGGAACATCCTTCTTAGTGAGACTAGTCAAAGGTCCTGCTATCCGCCAAAATCCTTCGATGAACCGCCTATAGTACCCAGCCAAACCTAAGGAACTTCGAACCTCTATCATTGTAGTGGGTTGCCGCCACTCCAGTACAGCCTGAACCTTAAAAGGATCCACTGTCACTCCTGCTCCTGACACTACATGCCCTACTAACTTCACCTCTTGTTGCTAGAATTCGTATTTCTCGAAATTAGCATACAAATGGTGTTCTTGTAGAGTCTGAAGCACTCTACGCAAATGAACCTCGTGGTCTTCTCGTGTCTTGGAGTAATGTCATCGATGAAGACAATCACGAACTGGTCCAAGAAGTCTATGAAAACCCGATTCATTAATTCCATAAATATGGCTCGTGCATTGGTAACCCCAAACCGCATTACCAAGAACTCGTAAGACCTATATCTTGTCAGAAATGCTGTCTTGGGAATGTCCTGCTCTCGGACTCTAAGCTGGTGATAACCTGACCTTAAGTCTATCTTAGAGAACCATTGTGCTCCCTTAAGTTGATCGAACAAATCATCTATCCTAGGCAAAGGATACTTATTCCTTATCGTGACCTTGTTCAGTTCCCGGTAGTCTATGCATAGTCTCATTGACCCATCTTTCTTTTTAACAAAAAGAACTGATGCACCCCAAGGTGACGAACTATGACGTATAAAACCCTGAGCCAAAAGCTGGTCTATCTGGTTCTTCAATTCTTTTATCTCTATTGGAGCCATCAGATAAGGTGTCTTAATAATTGATTTTATGCCCGGAACCAGTTCTAATCAGAAGTCTATCTCTCTGTGAGGTGGTAACCCTGGGACCTCACCAAATACATCGCGGTATTCGCGCACTACAAGAATCGATTTAAGCCCTATATCTTCAATCTGATGCTCCAACATATCCACAAAGCACAAGGGTGTCCTATCAAGACCACATCCTTTTGACAAAGACAACACGCATGTCGTTTCCTCTGGTATGGAAAATGTTACCATTTTTACGTAACAATCCAACTTCGCATGGTATGCTGCCAGCCAATCTATGCCTAGTATCACATCAAAGCCCTCTAGACCTAGGACATAAAGATCTGAGTAAAAATCTTGTTTTCCAAAACTAATAACATAACCCTTGCAAACTTGTTCTACTGGTACTGTCCTCCCCATAGGTGACATAACAGAGAAAGGGTAATCACACATTTCTGGCCTAAGTGTCAAAGTGCCTAAGAATATACGTGATATAAAGAAATGAGAAGCTCCAGAATCAAAAAGGATTTGGCCAGGTCGGATGTGAATTATGAACATACCTTCCACTATTCCCTCTGGTGCTCTCGCATCCCTAGGTACTACAACATAGGCTCTACCCTGAGGTTGTCCTTGTTGCTGTCCCTGCTGCTGTCTCTCTTGATTAGGTGCTGGTTGTAGTCGAGCTTGACCCTGTTGTTCTACCTCGGCTGTTGATTCTGCCTAGCCCCTTGTGCCCTATTGCCATGGGGCAATCAGCTGCTATGTGTCCTATTTCACCATAGGCATAACAAGGTCCTTTAATCACACGCCTATTGCCCCCTTCTGCTCTCAGTGCTTCAGGCTGTGCAGGAAACTGCACCGGTGTTCTTCTCTTCAGTTTTCTATCTCTTCCAGTTTCCCCAGTTGTCACGATTCCAACCATTCCTCTGCTCTCGTTCATCGGCTGACTTGGTCTCAACTTTCTCACTCCTCTTCCGACGTGCCTCTTGGATTTCTTGATCATGAAGTTGTGCACATTCCATAACTTTAGCAAAAGAATCAAAGTTGGGTTGTCCGATAATGTGCCTAGAGATCTGTCGATTCAAGCCCCTCACAAACTTCTATATCTTACTCTGCTCAGTCGGAATAAGACCCGGTGCATATAGTACGAGTCTGGAGAACTCTCTCTCATAATCTACCACTGTCTGGTCATCTTTCTATCTCAACTCTTGGAAATCTTTCTCCATCGCCATTCATGCACTTTGAGGAAAGTATTGGTCAAAGAACATCACTTGAAACTGCTGCCAAGTTAGGTTGGTAGTATCCAGATCCTGGGAACAAGACTCCCACCAATCCATAGCGTCGTCAACAAGCTAAAAAGCCGCAAACCTCTGTTTATACTCCTCTGGACACTCAAAAGTCCGAAACGTCTTCTCCAACTCCTTGATCCACTGATGAGTTACTCAGGGATCTGTAGAACCCCCAAAGATCCGTGGCTTCAAACTTAAAAAGTGTTTATGCAATTCCAGTCACGTGGGCGCTCCTGCTCGTACCATTGGTGGTTGTGGCACTTGAACTGGAGCTGGTGCCACTGGACCCCTAACACCCAATCTAACATTTAGCTTGGCATCCACAACTGGCCCCATTGACTCCGTGATAAACTGACGCATCATCGTCCACTCCAACACTTGAGGATTGACACCTCCTGCCCGATTCTGAACCGATCCTTGCTCGATATCTCCCTGTTGTGGTGGTGGAGGAACCTCAGGTTGCGGTGCATTCACCTTTTTAGTAGGAACATTACCGATGTTCCCCCGAGCACCCCTACCTCCATGCCGACCACCTCTACCTCTTCCTCACCTCCCAGACATAGTTCTGAGACACAAGAAAAAGAGGGTAAGAAACGGAACTAAGTCTATCGCTATCTAAGCCAAGCATAAAACAAAAAGCAAGCAATTCATTCATGTGCACTCTTAGATTTTGTCCCTATCGTATCACAAACATCATCCTAACTTGTATTACTCCCTCTAGGACTTTGAACCTGAGGCTATGATACCAACTGTAATGCCCCACCCTCACAATTTAGGTCTACAACCCCTACTCAATGAGAACCGAGCATTCCCGCAGAATAATTAACAACCAGTAGCTCTAGGATGTATGCGTTATACTAAGCTATCAATAAGCTTGCACCCACATTCAATACACAAGTAAAATAAAGCTGAAATAAACTTTATTAACTAAAAGATTAATTATGAATAATGGACTAAACATGTGTCCCAAACCAAACCAAACTTGATTTAAAGAATAGCTACTATCTTCACAGAAAACTAGAAAAATTCTGAAGACTTATTCCTGCCTTACGAGCATTACCGCTACTGTGTATTTGCCTGATGACCTGGACCTGAAAAGATTAATGGTGCTAGGTCAAAACCTAGCCAGCAAGTTCACTAGTTCCCTTAGCTTAGATTCAGGATAATCACGTGTTTCACAAGAGTATATTAACATTATAGCATAAGATATGTCAAGATAAAAGATTAAACAAATTTAAAGAGATGCATAGAAAGACAGCTGTGGTGTTTTATGATCTTCAGTTAAGATTAGGTTTTCGCAACAAGTGGTGTACTCTAGTTACTACCCATGTTTAACCCGACCCTGTAATTCACTCGAGACACTGGCCGTGCGTCAGGTGAATCCGATGAACCGCCTCAAAATCCATCCCCCGAACACTGGTATCCCTATCGACATTACTAATTGTCAAGTGATTCTATAGCACTTGGCGATTTTGTAGACCTCGCTTGGAGATGACCAGGCCTATACAAGACCTAAACTTTGTTTGCATACAAGCCAAACAAGTTATTTAAGCACACATCAAGCTTTTGGACATTTCGTACATAATAGGTGTATCTATAAGTGTTCATCATCATAAAAGCTATTTAACCAAAAGTATAAGTAAACATTCATTACTTATATATACATGACTTCATTACACATGCAAATTATTCACCATGTTAGAGCCTATGCATGATATTACCATCATCAAAGTAAGGTCTTCAGCTTGTTTTACTGTCAAAAGCCCCCTAGTATCGATACCTACCCAACTAGTATCGATACTGGCTTTGACATCGATACCAACATAGCTGGTATCGGTACTGGCCTCAACTGAACCATTCAGGCGTGGCTAGTATCGATACCTGCCTGAGTGGGTATCGATACTGCCCTACATAAGCCTGGTATCGATATAGGCACCACCTGTCGAACAGGTTTCGGCCAGTATCAATACCTACCCTGTGGGTATCGATACCCCCTGGGTTTCTATGCGATTCTAGGGTTTGTTCATCATCAAAACTCCATGAAATCTTAGTTTTCACACCTGCAAACATTAGAGAATCATATACACATCTCGTATACATAGATTCCATGCATTTTAGCCATTGAAAACACACAAACATCATATGATTAAAGATTACATGCATTCAATCATTGAGAAAACATGCAAACAACATTAAAACCTAGTTTTAATGCATTCAATCATTGAGAAAGCATCAAGCAATGTAGGAAACCTAATTCTACACCAAAGGAGCAAGTTACTACTGCCTCAAAGTAAAACTTTCTCTGAAATCGCGAAGAAGAAGAAAAATCCCTGCACTTGAAACCTTCAGCCCATTTTCTCACGCACATGATCCTTCCTCGATCGAACCTTCAAGAGAAACTTGGAGTTTCTCTACCTCCAACCCTAGTCTGCCTTCTCTCTCTTGCTCTCCCTCTCTCTTGGTCGATTAAAACGAGAAAACAAGAGGGGTTTTGGGTTTAGTTTAAATTTATAATTAGTTTAAACCTAAACTTACTAAAACTATGCCAGGGTGCCCTTAGCAATAGTGGGTGCCCCCTGACATTGGTAATTTTTAAAGAATGGGTATTACAATCTTTATTGTTGTTGAAATAAAAAAAATAATGTATGTAGCTAAGGATATTGTGGGCCTCATTGTGTAGGGGACGTTAATTATAAAGAGGGAGTGAGAGAATCGATCTCTTCTCTTTCCTATCATCCATCCTTGTCCATAAATATTTATATGTTTATATATATATATATATTTCACATTGATTTGGGAAGATATTCATAGATAAGGAAGATTTGAAAAAATAATCTATAGGAATATCTTTTTCAAAATTTAAACATATGAATAGGACTGTTTGAAGATAATTACTAGTTTAAGATGTATCTAGGAAAGGAAATAATTTTAAATTTTAAAAAAAATATTGGATTATTTTTAGTTAGCACATGTGACATAATTGGTAGGTTATACTAACAATATTATTTCCATCTTTGTAATCCAATAACAAGGAATATGAATCATTGGATTGAGTCCATAGATATAAGATTTACTAGATGTGAAGACGTTAACTAAGTATAGGTTATGGTCGATCTACCCATAGTGGGGAGATCGAACCAAATTATCTTATGCCAATAACTCTCCCTAAAAACTTACCAAATCTCTTGTTAACACCAAATTTAGGAAGAATTTTCTACCAAGTTGGAAATTAGGCCCATGGTGAAAAACACCAACCATTAGATTGGTTTTTCATGAACACTTGGCAAGTCTTAAGGATTTCAAACACTAGTTTAGTGAACTTACTATACACCATAATATAATCTTTTGAATTAGTGAAAGATATACCAAAGATAGATTGATTTTGGGAAGATGGTGTAGGACCTAGGGAGATATTGATTGGGAAAGAGAGAGGGAGAGAGCTTGACCTGCCCAAAATCGATCTCTATACTCTCTCTCTCTCTCATTTTCATTTTGCTAGCTTGAACAAAAAAAAGGGACCTATGCTAGCCGATTTTCTCCTCCTCTAAACTTCCACCTTTTTTTGCTCCAAAAACCTCCATTAAAACTCAAGCAAGGGAGTAAGTAAAAGAAGATGAGAACAATAGGGAGAAGGGAGAGTCATCATTCCAATACAAATCCAAGGTTACGATTAAGGTAGGATGAAAAACTATTTCAAGTTCTTGTTGTTTGATTTTTATAATCTAATAAATTATATGTTTACCATATAAACATAATTTTGAAATGGAAAATGATTTATGGTTTTGTTTACATGGGATTGGAGGTTTTGTTGTTATTAACATGATGTTATGAGCATGTTGTATTTAATTTCTAGTCGATCTCTTTATAATGATATACATGTTTTACATGATATGTTGTGTAGTAACTACACGTGGAGTCCACCATCACTTGATATTAAATGAGCATGAAACTAAAGAAAGCATGAAATTAATGAATCTAAAATGATTTGTGCCTTATAGCGATACCCCATGATGGGTCCCCACAGAAGACAATCTCACGATCGTGGGTGGCTCCCGCAACAGCCGTAAGACTAAAAATCAAAGAGAAAATGTATGCTGTCAAATAGACCACGTTTTCTGATGAAATTACTATTGCTGTTATATAGTAACGTCACTAATCATGCTTTATTTTGTTGCTGTTTGCTTTCTAAAACCGTAGTATATGCTGTTTTTATGTGTATACAATATGATGAATTTGGAATCTTCTGTAAAGATGATGATGGTTGTGATATAGGATATATGTATATGAAGTTGGGAGTGATTTGTCATGATTTTATTCATTATTCCAAGCCATTAATATTGCTGTCACATTTTTAAAAAGCGTGGCAGATCGTATGAAAGGCGTTAATGCCGTAAAAGTTAGTAGTTTTAAGAGTACTCAATGGCAATGCACATAGTAGTCTTTGTGAAGTATATGAAGGTGTTTTCTTTGTGAAGTGTATGAAGGTATTTTCAAGCCATATTAGGCATAAAAAGAAATACGAGAAGCGATCATTACATGCATCCATATGTCGTTGGCAAGGTGAGTTGGAAGGATCCTTTCATTGGGAATCCAATGGGTTGTGGAGTAAGTATAGTTGTTTATTTTAATAGTTCTTTCTACTGAGTTTAAACTCATTGTTTTTCTCCTACTCTCCAAAGATTCAGGAGTTGGGATATCGGGCGGATCGTAGATTCATGAGGAATTATTTGGCTAATGAATTACGGAGTAGGTTATTCTACTCTGAGAGAACAATACTAATAATACTATGACTAAGCAGGCTTAGGGATATTTTAATTTTATGTTCGTATGGTTTGATTTCTAACACATTTTTACTATGGATTATTCATGAATGCTTTTCATTTGTTGATAGTTTAATGGTAGTTTTCATTTGAAAAAGTTACCTTATTAAGTGCACCTACCTAACTCTACTTCAAGCATCATTTGTCCACAAAAAATCATGATATGAATTATTTAACTCAAAAAGATTTTATTAATTGACCACTAAAACATTACTTTTGTAGACCAAATTTAATATACTATGTTTAGACTTATTTAGTCATAACAATAATGCCACCCTCGCATGGATTACTAAATAAGTCAAAGACATGCACACTTTCTAAATATCTGTATATAGAAAAGGATTCTCTCCAAAAGATCATTAAGAACTTCGAGTGTATATATATATATATATATATATATATAATGTTTTGAAATTTGAATTTATTTCCTTATTTATGAATATATTCTCAATCAATGTGAAATGAGCATATATATCAACATATATATTCCTTGCTAGCATAGGTGATAGGAGAAAGAGAGAGAAAGAGAGAGAGAGAGAGAGAGAGAGAGAATATTTTGATCCTCTCTCTCTTCCTCAAACTAACGCCCCTCCCCCCCACACACACACACTCGTGGGTCCCAGATTAGTTTTAGGCCCACCCTGGGTCTAGTCTAGATAAAATGGAAAAGAAATTCTCGGGTGTTACATCATTACCCCCTCAAAAGTCTAGTAGTAATAGAAATTTGTAACTATTACCGACAACGAACTTCCTCTTAACTAAGAAAAAGCAATATTTATTTAATTGAACGTGTGTGTATTGTTCACACCAATATTAGGATATACTAATTCATAAGACTAAAACAGTGCTTTCTTTTGTCACTATTCAGAAATAACTAAAGTATTCATAAAAGCAAGGATCACATGGTCCTATCTCGACATTATTATTCATCACTAAAAAAGTTTTTGCCTTCACTTCTGATGTCACCTCGTGATTCGACAGATTCTCTAGATCCACTGTTGCTCCCACTTAGGTTTCCACTTGGAGGCTCACCCTTCGATAGCCCCACCGAGTTAGATTCTTCACTCTCACTCAACCTGAAGTTCTCGTCTTTCCAGTCGCTAGGGTCGCATTCATCATCCAACTATGGTCCATGTTCTTATTGGTCCGGACTTTGAGTATTATTATCTTCCTCTTCACTTGGATCGTAATCGTCCGTCATCCAAGGTTCATCTTCTAAGTTCTTTTTAGTTTCGTCTCGCATATCCGGCTCTATCTCCGGTTCTTCATTACTTTCTGTTTAGTCATCTCTCGGTGGTTCTTCCTCTATATTAATATATATTATATCATGTCTCCTCATTGTACTTTTCAGAGCCATAGTTTTTGTCCTTGCCATAAAATATTCTTCTCCTATGAGGTACTGTATTAATTAGACTTACAAATGATTATCAGGCGTACTCTCAGTACAACTAATACGTCATTGTTTCTATCTTCATAAGATTTTAGCTGTTACACCCCACCCTATACAAACACATAAATTAGCATTTTATCATCACAAACAAATCATGATATTCCTTATGTATAAACACCCAATCTCATCATATATATATATATATAAAACATACAAAATTATGTCAAAGTGAGTGTAACAACAATTTTTTTTATACGTACACATATACATGACACCTCAATGCATTTATCTCATAGACATGTGAATCATACTTATGCTTATTAATTCATACACGTCATCACAATTCATTCTCAACTTTCATACAACTTTATAACATGCATATTTATGACTACTTCCTCTACTCATGACATTTACTCGATCATCATACTCGTAAAATCACATTTTAGAATATCTTCTTTAAGCATTCAATCATAGGTATTCACTTATTAGCATGCGCATCTATCTATCACCAGACTAAGGTGTCAATAGCCTAACCAGACTCACACTTCATATAGTCAATTATGAATTCATTGCTTCATATTCATGCTATTCAAAAAATTTTAGAAGCATCTTCAAATATGATAACATGTGAGTGCATATATATGTTTTTATATCATTATCAACCTATTCAATAGCAATTAGCACTCAAACATTCTAAAAAAAAAAAAATTTTGTCCAAACTCTTGAAAAATAAAAAGGACTCACTACACACAAGCCCAATGATTCTGAAACTTGTGCTCTTATACCAACTGTAACAACCCGGCCCTCAGAATCCATGATCCAAACCAATCACTCGAGTCCAAGGTCTATTACGTTACGGAAAATAGAAATAATGTCTTAACACATTGAGAATTTTAAGTGAGTACCTCAATGATTCAAATCCTAGGATCAATTATCTCCTTAGTCTTCTAAGAAAAATCCCACGTGAGAATTTCTTTTTTTTTTTTTAAAACAACCTCATACACCCAAGAAATCCTTTTTGAGAAAAAGAGTTCACATAGAACTAAAATAGATAACCCATGCATAAGTATAAGACCATAATCACTCAAAGTTTGCATCAGTAGAAGTATATTGTTCATTATTCACAATGTACTAATCCGAATATCATAATGTAAAATTCTACATAAATTTGACATCAGGGACTACAACTTCGATGCTTTGAAGAAATGCCCATCCATGATGATTTCACACAAAATTCCTAGATAGCACGGATAAAGTGTATTTTCTCTACATTTTTCAGCGTTCAAGGAGTGTTTAAGGCTGCAGTACTTGGGGTTCTACAAGCACTTACGAGATAAAATTTTATAGGATTACTCACCTTTGTATTTAAAAGAACATACAAGTTTTCAAGTCATCATTCGAGTTCTAAATTTTCAAAACATGCTTATGTTTGTAAACACAGTCTATTCTTTTATAATTTCGATGAGTGAACGAGTGAAATTAAACCTTCAAATCCTCATCATGGTATCCAATTATATAAGGAAAAATCACAATGAACAATCATGGTCTAACTGTAAGCAATATTCATTCCACCCCATGTGAATTCATTAGGTTTAATTCACTCCAATGTTCGATACAACAATTACACGTTAGAAAATTCGATACCGCACTACTCCGAACTAACATGATCAAGTTCAATGACTCTTTATACTAAGTTAGTTGAGTCTAGTAAGAATTTGGCTACATTTTTATGTTGAACCGGAGGCGGCTGCCTACGTACCCATTCTAGGATCAAGCATACCATAGTTCATTCTACATTTAAGTACGTATAATGTATTTATCTATATCCTTTCCCAAAAGTTTCCATCCTGATTGTTATTCGCTGAGTTATGCCATCTAATGAGTAAAGTTCAGTAAGAATGTTATATACTTAAAAACAACATAACGAGAATATGTATACTCCCCAGTTCCGTGGACTCCCGAAGGATATTCCTTTACTCATCTTGCCTCCAACACATGTATGCATGATATGCTTTCTCCCTAAATTTCTTTCTAAGCCTAAAATGACTTAGACAGAACTTTAGATAATTTACAAGGGCTACTATATGCATTGCCCTTGTATATCCTTGAGACTATTAACATTTAAGGAATATAACGCCCCAACTACAACCTGTCACTTTTTTTTATATGTGACAACAACTTTTAAAGCTTCTAAACTTCAAGAATAACATGAAAATTTACCTCAAATATCATAAACATGCATTCCATATCCTTTTCATCAATGCTATGAAGCTTGTGAGGCATATAACGCCCTAACAATGATCTATCACGTTTTTAAAAACATGTGACCAAAACATTTCCAAAGTATATATATATATATAGTCCACATTGCAAGATGATTATCCACACATGTTATCTTGCATAAATCATCAATAGACATGATGGAACAGCATAAGCAACGCTTATTAATAAGCTTACAGCAACACACAAACAATATGTACATGCAATCAGCAACAGTTCATGATCAGAAAAGCGTGGTCTTTTTGACAGCTTATTCTCTTTTACGATTTGTAAAACTTACGGTTGTTACAGGTGCCATGCACGATCGTGAGATCGTCTTCCACGGGGAACCTATCATGGGGTATCACCATAAGGTCGCCTAAAAGGCACTAATCATATTAGTTCAATATTCCTCTTGTTTTCTTATTATATATTTTTCTTATTTCACAAGTGATCATGCACTCAACGTGTATTTTCTACACCCAAACATGTAATAAGCATGCAATCATTATTTTAATATTGACATGCATCACCACATAAAAATCGGCTAATAACATTTATACACCACACTTATATTATCATGCTATTAGAATAAAACCTTAAGTCTATGAAATCACACAACTATGTTAAGATCGATTTA
Source organism: Macleaya cordata (assembly GCA_002174775.1). Classification (NCBI taxonomy): domain Eukaryota; kingdom Viridiplantae; phylum Streptophyta; class Magnoliopsida; order Ranunculales; family Papaveraceae; genus Macleaya; species Macleaya cordata. The sequence continues at coordinate 16,935 of MVGT01001520.1, forward strand.
ATGATATCCACATCAATATGTTGTTAAAACTTAACTTCACGTCCATAGAAATTTATGTCTATATCGAGATCGACTTGATCACACACATCATTATGCCATTGAACTAAATTTTAGATCCATGAAAATACATATCCACATCAAGATCAATTTTAGTCATATACCCTTCATCATGTCATTTAAATAAAACACCAAATCCATCAAGACATATATCCACATCATGATTGATTTGTGCCAAGCATAGTAGGTAAATCTGCACACCCTAAGGTTTTAACAAAAATCGTACAACCATAGATTGGTTTAGATTCTTACCTTTCCTCAACCGTGGTCTAGTGATTTCTCCCTTTTTTCTTTTTGTATCCCTTCTACTCCACTTCCTCCTCTTGTTTGATTTTGAAGCTGACTATCGAAACAACATGTATGTGATAGGTTTTGGAGTAGGAAAATTGGCTAGCTTTAGGTGTTTCCTTTTTTTTTTTTGAAACTAGTACATGAATGAAAGAAAGTAGAGATCGAATTAGGTTCCTCTCTTTTTTTCACACAAAGGAAGAATGAGAGATAATAGAGATCGGACTAGGCTTCCCTCCCTTTTTTTCTCCTTCATTTTCCTTCTTCTTCACTTCCTCCCTTTTCTTAAGTTTTCTATGGAGGGATAATAGTTCTGAGGAGATGATATGGTTAGAGGAGAGGAAAGGAATCGGCTACCTAGGATAGTTTTTTTTTCTTTCAACCGAATGGAGAGAATGAGTGAGGGAGGAAGAGTAGAGAGCGAACTAGGGCAGCATACCCCATTCTCTCTCTCCCCTAATTGATATCTTTCCTTCCCCACTTTCCTATTTTCCAACCATTCAAAATGTTGTGCTAGTGTATGTTGCATGCTCACTAAATCATGATGTTCAAATTCATCTAGAGCTAGACACATGTCCATTAAAGATGAATCCCAAGGTTGGTGTTTTTCAACATGAGTTTAATTCCAACATAGTAGATAAATATTTCAAAATTTGGTGTCCACAAGATATATGGTATGTTTTTGGGAGGTTTAATGACATAATCTATCTTTGGTTCGATCTCCCGTTATGGGTAGATCGACCATAATTATACCAAGTCATCCTTTTCATCATCTATTCAATCTTGGATAAAAAGGTTAATCTAACAGTTAGCATGCATTGTCATAGGTTAATAGAAAAAGAAAGTAATAATGTTAGTATAACATACTCAATATGTCACACATGTTATCTAAAAAGAAATTCAATATTTATTTGAAATTTGAAATCATTTCCTTACCTAGATTCAACCTAAACTTAGTAATTATATGCAACCATTTTCTAGTCACATGTTCCTATTTTGATAAGATACTCTCATAGGTTGTTTCCTAAATCCTCCATAAATATCTTCACCAATTAATGTGTATATAGATATATATACACACCTAAGTTGACAAGTATATGTGATTAGAGAGAGAGAAGATTGATTCTCTCTCTCCCTTTCCCTAGTTAACGTCCCCACTAGGTGGGTCCACCTTGTTTTCAACAACAATTAATACTAACACCAATGAAGTCTTGTGTGACATTTTAGAACTATAAAAGTTTGCATTTTTATGTGCACCTACCTAACTCTACTTCAAGCATCATTTGTCCACATAAAATTATGATAGGAATTATTTAACTCCTAAGAATTTTATTAATTGGCCACTAAAACATTACTTTTGTAGATCAAATTTAATATACCATGTTTAGACTTATTTAGTCATAATAATAATGCCACCCTCGCATGGATTACCAAATAAGTCAAAGACATGCACACTTTCTAAATATCTATATATAGAAAAGGATTTTCTCCAAAAGATCATTTAGAACTTCCGATGTATACATATACATATATAATGTTTTGAAATTTGAATTTATTTCCGTATTTATGAATATATTCTCAATCAATGTGAAATGAACATATATATCTACATATATATTCTTTGCTAGCGTGGGTAATATGAGAGAAAGAGAGAGACAGAGAGAGAGAGAGAGAGAGAGAGAGAGAGAGAGAGAGAGAGGGAGGGAGAGAAAAAATATGGATCCTCTCTTTCTTCCTCAAATTAACGTCCCCTCCCCCACAAGTGGGTCCCACATTAGTTTTAAACTGTTGGAAAATTTAGGTTCGGTTTCTTGAAAATCAGATTACAACAAAATAAAAAATAAATAGAGGTTCAAACTTATCTGAAAGGTGATCGAGGCTTATGTTAGACACAATGTCCTTAAGACAAATTCGTCTCCACAACGGTGCTAACAGTTCAATAGACGTCTGTCTCTCAGGATACAACGATCGCGTTTTATAGAAGTAGCATTCAAATCTGTACGCCCTAGGGAATTGACGATTATTGTGCTCTCACACACTACTCAAAAATATGACTCACAAAAACTTGTTGAAGACTTTATACTAAACTACAAAAGGAGAGGGTTTATATATAGTCAATGGTAACTCTCCATAAACCACAAGGTGTCCCTCCAAAGAGACACGTCTAATGGTCCTTAAAAGGTACCTCCAAGAGACACAACTCAAGAAAGAAAGCTAAAACAATTTTCACTTAAAAAGAATTATTAAATCAATTAAATAATTCCAACAATCCCCTACATGAGTAAAAAAGGCAGACAAAGAAAAACGGACAGAAATATGAGAGCACAACAGGAAATGCCATACATCAGTAAAGGTAGATTTTAGCTTTGAACCTCTCCTAGTGATAACCTATCGGATTTACTTAGCTAATCAGTGAACATATCGTTTTGAACTGTCAGCCGTTAATGTAAACCAAGACAATAGATTACACACACAACATCTCCTTATAAACATCGAAGTTCTATGGTTGTGTTCATTTTGGCCTGAACAATTCCCGGTATTCATGAAATGTTTTAGAGAACTCAGCCTTTTTTAAAGTTCTCAAAGAAGCGGCCCACTTCACACTTCATATAGGTGATTGCCTTTTTTAAGAGTATCCTGCAATACTCTACTTAGTATTTCTAAGATCTAGAAATCATTAAAAGCAAATAGCTTATCCTTTTCCATGCTGTAGGCAGCACTGTGTCATCATAGGAATGGGTAGAAACATATCTCTATTCATGGTCCTCACTGCTACAGGTGAGTCACTCTTAATTTCTATTATCCCTTTGAACTTAGATCTTGAGATCTCCAGTCAACTAGTTTGGGTTTCCCTTAAGGTGATTCGTAGATTAAGGCTTTAATTAAACCCATTCCCCTCGATGATCTATACACTTGTTCTCTGGACAGACCTTTAAAAATTGGATCCTCTAGGTTGTCCTTTGACTTGAGAACAAATGTTTAACGGTATTATGTCTTCGACATTTGTGTTGAGACTTACCGTTAGAGATAACACTCTATATGTTTACAATTGCAGGTAAGCACTATGTTTTGAAGAAATTTTAGCACCCCGACATTTCCACAATTTAAGAAATTAGTAGGGTAATGTCCGACTCATAAGGTATTTTCCCTTGTTCTTAATTTGCAATCGTTAAGAGTGCAATTTGTTGTAAAGTTTCTGACCCCCATAAGATGTTGGGTACAACTTATTCAACAAAGGATTTCTCACTTCATTTTTGTAGTGCTTAAAATATGTTAGACTATCTATTGATTAAGACTTATATAACGTCTACTCATTAGATGTTAGGTCGGCCGCCCTACCACCCAGTACGTTACAGATAATTAAGTCACTCTCTTATTCCATAGTCTTTGACATGTCCACTCTGGATTCTGATCCTTATAGGACCAACTTAATTTCCAAGTGATTTTTTAGAACTGCATATGCTTACTTTGAGATCATGATTCTCTTTCAATTCAAACACTTTGAAAATTTTCTGTTTTTCCACAACAAGAATTTACTTGTTCCTCTCAATGGGATTTTTAGGCATACAACATTATAAATCAATATCTTAAATATATATGAAGAACACTATAATATATTTAACCCCTACATTTTGAGGATTTATGACATAATGTCATCCACTATCCCCACATTTCATGACTTAAATCAAATTGTCATGAAACACCCACAACCATGAATGTAGTCTACCATAGGTACACAGGCTTTATCGCTCTATATTCAACTTGAATATAAGACAATTAGAAAGAATAATTAACATACCCAATGGTCCCAATCGAATTGGTCATATGGTCATAACCATTCATGGTTTTTCGAATACTGTAACAGTATTTATATATATATATATATATACATTTACACCTAACCAGAATGCATGAATCGGCACAAAAACAATCCTATTACAGCATGATCAGGTGCAAATTGCCATAAGTATAAATGGTCATTTGGAAACATCTAATCGATTCCACTCTCCATTAGCGCTAACAAATTTAAATATATTACAACTGGCATGTGACTTAAAACCACTCAAACATGTAACCAATACATGCATCAACCACCAACGAACAAACATATAGGTTTGACCGTTATATACCTTAATATGCACCTTTTGGCGAAATCCGAACAGAAAGATGCCAGTAGGATTCCACGCAACTTAACTTCCAATTCCCAAGGAAATATTACACTCGATTACAATGCACGTTTCTCTAAAATTTATTCTCTCGTAGAACATTAGAAATACCCCTCTTTTAGTGTTTAATCAAGGAGGATTACTAATTTGGGTCCTCAAGATTCCAAACACATCACAGGAGTAACCAATGAATTGAAAAAATAAAAATTGCATATAGCCAACTCCACCCTCTTTAATTGGTTGGGAGTATGCATTAACTATTCCACCCAATGATCAAAGGCCAAAAATAAAGTGACCGGTAATAAAAGGATAGAAGTGCATTACCTGATTTGAAGTCCAATAATGGCATAGGGAAATTTTACTCTCTTCCTTTCCATCTCAGATCGTAATTCCTGTCATTGACATCAGATTTGGATAGTTGCAAAACTATCCACTTCCAATTTGATTTAGAATACAATTTTCTCCTTGCACACTTATTGAGGCAGAAATCAAAATGCATTCATTTGCATTGATACGTCATTGCAATGAATTAACGACGTAAATCAAATTAAAAAACATATCTCCGTCAAAAAATAAATAAATAATCAACAGTCATGTATGTTCATTGAAATAGGCATCCGTTCTACACATAAAGCAATAGTTATAAACATCAAGAAACTATATCCGTAAACGACTAAACCAAATTTACGGAAAGAACTAAATTAGTAATCAAATTATATCGAATTTGTCTTAAGATTGTTGGAAAATTTAGGTCCAGTTTCTTGAAAATCAGATTACAACAAAATCAAAATTAAATAGAGATTAAAACTTATCTGAAAGGTAATCGAGGCTTGTGTTAGACACAATATCCTTAAGACAAATTCGTCCCCACAACGGCGCCAACGGTTCAATAGACGTCTATCTCCCAAGATAAAACGATCACATCGTACAGAAGTAGCACTCCAATCTGTACGCCCTAGCGAACTGACGATTACTGTGCTCTCGCACACTACTCAAATATATGACTCACAAAAACTTGTTGAAGACTTTATACTAAACTACAAAAGGAGAGGGTTTATATAGAGTCAATGGTGACTCTCCATAAACCACAAGGTGTCCCTCCAAAGAGACACATGTCTCATGGCCCTTAAAAGGTACCTCCAAGAGACACAACTCAAGAAAGAAAGCTAAAACAATTTTCACTCAAAAAAAAATTATTAAATCAATTAAATAATTTCAACATAAACCACCTTAATGTAGCATTATTTTAGTAAAAATAAAAATTGCATGTGATCTATTTACTATGATGGTAACAATGTATGTTCATATATTGATACATATATCTATGTATATTCCATGCAAGTTTAGTTCACATAGAATCATAACAAAAGATGAATACTCCTCAACGTGGGGTCCATCTCACACTTCCCACACATGCATTTATTATTCCATCAAAGTGTAAATATAAATATGTATACCATTATAATACTTTGCACATTAAATTAATGCATGCATGCAACCATGTACGTAGGCAAGGGACTCGTTAATTCTACCCCAGAGCATCTACTAATGGACTTTCACTCCCATCCTAGCCTTGTAGCCCACTAACAAGGTCCACTTGGACCCGTAGGCTTAGGCCCACCCTGGGTCTAGTCTAGACAAAATGGAAAAGAAATTCTCGGGTGTTACAGAGCGTGTCTGAAAAGCAAAGCGGAGCCCCTTAAATCGTCGAGTACCAATGAAGTGTATTTCGTAGACCAAAGCAATCGGTTGCTCCAGGTGTGCTTCCGATTTGCTATATGATGAGAATTAAAAGGATTTATTTGCCAAGCAGCTGCCCGATCAAAGTTGGAGGTATCGCTAGAACCCCAATCCACTGGTTCTGGACCAAGCTGGTTTAACAGAGCTCGACGAATTCGTGTCCATCTTTGGTTTACTCAAATAGTTGATCAATTCCGTGACCTAAATCACCAGAATTCTAGAAGGAGACCATTCATTGGTGTGCAAAAATCAGGCATCATCGGCCTTGCCATACGATCGTAAGCGATCTCTGTTAAGGAGGGGAATTTATATATAGACGCCAAATTTTTGCACCCCATCGGTACACCTCAGGATACATGTTGAATGTGGGACCCATAAAATTTTAACTAGGGTTTGACTTAATTAGATACCAAATGTCGAGGATTTGCGAAAATGTGAGTGGTGTACACAAAATTGGTATACCTTGCATACAACAAAAATTAATCACATTTTGTCTTATTAGGTTTTAAAATAGGTTTATTTTGTTATAAAATAAGTATACACAACCCATGGAACACCCGAGAATTTATTTTCCTTATATTGTGGAATAGACCAAGATGGGCCCGAGCCTATTGTTCGAGATTAGTCCTAAAACTCTGGACTAATCAGTATGTTGGGTGTTAAAAACCCATGTGTTAATTTCCATAGGGGTGAAATTAACGAGCCCCTTACCTACGTACACGATTTGCATGCATGCATAAATTCATTTTTGCAATGATTAATATTAATAGTTATGTTGAGTTAGAATTATGATTTCATATGAAATATGTTGATATAAAGTACATATTCATACAAGGATGGAAAAGGTAGATCCCACGTTGAAGAAAGACCGTAGATTTCTATTATTTCATG
>MVGT01001520.1:25885-37698 GCA_002174775.1 Macleaya cordata
ATATATGGAAGGTTTGAAAAACAATCAATGAGAATATCTTCTCTAACTGTAAACATGTGACTAAATTATCAAAAGAATTACTATCAAGTTTAGGATAGTATCTAAGTATGGAAATGAATTCAGAATTTAAATTTATTTGATTAAAACTACTTTTGGTTAGCTCATTTTGAATATATGGTAAATGCCTTACTAACAATAATATTTCTTTATTAGGACAATCATCAAGAGATGCTAACCATTGGATTCACTTGATGAATTAAGATTAATTAGATAATTCAAAGATTGACATATATATATGTGTCATAATCGATCTATACAATGGAGGATCCAACTAAATATAGGTTAGATCATTAAATTCCCAAAAACTTATCTATTATGCATACATGACACCAAAATTAGAAAGATTTGTTCACCAAGTTGGAATTAAACTCATGGAGAAAAATACTAAACTTAGGATTCATTTCGATGGACATGTGTCAAGATCAAGATAACTTTGAACATCAAAATGTTATGATTATGTTACACACTCTAGCATAATATTTTGAATGGAGGAAAAAAATATACCAAAGTGGGATGGAATTTAGAAAGGAAGGTAAGGTGGTGTAGATGTCGATTTGGAGAGAGAGAGAGAGAGAGAGAGAGAGAGAGATGTTGATATCTACCCTCCCTCTCTCACTCTCTCTCATTCTCTCCATTCGGTTGAAACAAAAAAAACCACCTAAAGCTAGCCGATTTCCCCCTCCTCTTCTGTAATACCCCAAGAAATTCCATAGTATGAATATTCCACACTTGACAAACAAAATTAAGTTAGTATGAAAGTATGCCCATTTGGTCGGTATTGATTTGAAAAATAAATTTCTCATATGCATGGTAATTTGAATGGAAACTCATAATGTGCTTTAAGAGAGTTATCTCTAAAAAAATAAAAATAAAAAAAATAATAAATAAATAAACTAATTAGTTAATTAATTAATTAATTAATAATTCATAAAAATAATATTTTAATAGATACCCTTATTCCTTCTTCAAAACAAAAATTCTCTATCCCTTCCTCTCATTTTTAATATATCAAACTTTCCTCTCTCAAATATCTAAACATCTCTCTATATATTATTTTCTATTTTATATATATTACTTTATTTAATTACATATTGTTGATATTACAAAAATCAACAAGGTTATGGAAATTCAATGATCCACACCATTGGATTTGGATATAGCGAATAAGGTAGGTGGATATGTGAAACTTCCCTCTATTATAACCAAAACTTATTTTATGTTTTGTTATGAAAATGCATGGCGATGGATTATTTTGTATTATTTACAAATTAAATATGCATTTTGTTAATATAATCACTATTTATTTTTAAGTGATGGAAATTGATTTAGATTGATAATAAATCTAAAAAGGATTATGTAAATGATAATCAAATGGGTAGGAAAAGGGAGACCCCCTTAAACCATTGTTTCCGCATGAGGAAGCTGTTGACTATTGTTTCTACCTAAGGAAGCAGTTGTTACCCAGTTTAATACAAGATAAGATATTAAATGGTTGGAAAATAAATCATTTAATAGTAATTTATTTACAAGTTCATCAGTTAATTATTCTTGTGATTTTGATGAATCATGTTTTCAATCTATTATTTTTGAGTTGATATTTGCCTACTGAGTTTACTCACCCCTAAATTCCCCCCCACAGGTTACGTTGAGGATGAAAGATTCTAAGATATGCGGATTAGTACTATTATTTAAATATGTATAAATGTAGCTGATGGATTAAACTACTATTTTATCACTTGGGATAAGGGTTATTTGTATTAATTCTTATTATTTTTACATGCTTATAAAGTTAGATATTAAGTTTTAAATTGTATAATTTATATATTAATTTACATTTAATTTTCTTCATGAATAATTGAATTAATTAGGTTTTATACAAAATTGTATAATTTCCATAATTCATACTGTCAAATTTATAAAACTGTATTTTTGGACATGTTCTGGTCAAGATTGAGCCGAGTCTATTTCTGACAAAATTATAGCTCTCGATTTTTCCTTTTCAAAAAGGTACTATAACCTGTATTTTAGATTTCTGATTAGAGAGTAATTTTTCTTCAAAATTACTGATTTTGCAAATATTCTTAAAAAGCTGAAATTATATTTTTTGAGTTTTTTACACGTCTGTATCTGTACTTCGAACGAATAGTTGGGCCCCTTATGATCAGAATTGGCCTCAGACTATTAGATGAAATTGTTGATCTATGAATCTAGTTTTCAGAATGGGTTTATTTATAAAATTTGGATTTACGGTTAAACAGATATACCTATTTTCCTCGACTATATGCAGTTGACACGAAAATTATTTTTTAACATTACATTTCTATCTTTCTTTAACTTGGACTGATTTTGACGAGTCAAAGGACATTGACCTAAATATTGGTTGACTTGACTTGACTTTGACTTAACTAGAGACTTGAGTTGACCTTGACTTAGTCTTAGTTGACTTGGATCTGATCTTAGGTAACCAAGGTTGACGTAGACCATTATCTAAATATCTTTAAAATTCATTGTTTTTCAGAAGTAAAGTAAATGAGTTTTATTTATTATTTTTACTTACACTTCCATTACACTAATCGCACCTTGGTTTTCGGACTCGACAAATAGGGTCGGATTTAGAGTACCGAAAATCGGGGTGTGACAGCTTGGTATCAGAGCACAAGTTCCTGATCACTTGGGCCTGTGTGTTTTAAATTTTTTTTTAGTTTCTAAATTTTATTGGTAGTTAAAAAAAATTACTTTTGTTTTCTCGCATACTTGAATCGCATAAAATTTCTTTTCTTTTCCTTCCTCATTTATAGGATGGAGTAAGAGTGTGTTCAGCTTAGAACTAAAATAAGTAGGATAAACCCTGTGTTGTTTGGGGTGGGATAATAAGTAAAAATATTATTATAATACAGTTGATTGTATATAGTTAATAATTAAAGTTTACTGCTAGTAAGACCTTTGTAGGAGTTGTTTGTTTCCTATAAAAGTTGTGCGTAAGCAAGTTGATCTATTTACATGATTATGGAATACATATAGGAGAGTACACTTGAATGGATAGTCAAGTTGATGCCTAAATTTGTATGTATGTTCAATAATGTTGAAATACATGCTCGTATGAATAGTGACGTCGTAGTACCACATAAACAGTACCTTGTATACATTAATAATGTTGTATACATAAATGGTTTTCGATAGTATCAAAGTTACAATACTATGTTAATTATATTCTATAAAGAATATTTGATAAATAGTGGATCACAGTGGTGAATAGTATCGTATACGTGAACAATACCGTATATGTGAATAGTATCACGTGAATAGTGACCTTGAAAAATAGTTCATAAATTAAGTTTTATGATGAGAATTTGATGAATAGTATGTTATACAAATTGTATACGAATCATGCTATATAATTTGGTGAATAGTATGGTATACGTGAATAGTGACGGTATACTTGAATATTATATATATAACACAAATTAACAACGTATATATGAACACTAAGATATTAATTTATTCTAAATAGATTTACAAATAATGCAAGGAAAATAATTTTTTAATAGTAAAATATATATAGTAATATATATTTGAATAGTAACATACACGCGAACAAATAGTGGTGTATAAAATTCAAATTATACTACGTAAAACTAGATTTACAAAATGAAGTAAATCAAGTATTTTATGTAATAAATAATAATACAAATGAAATAGTATTTTATATGAACAGTATTGCATACGTTGTATTGTATCGTATACAAAATCAATGTAGTAAATATACATTGTATAAAATGAATAAAATTAAAAAATAAATAAATTATTTTCATGTCGTAAGTACTAATATCTTACATATTTTTGAATAGTATCTATTTTTTTGCTATAAAAAAATTGAGTTAAATGTGTTACTATACAGTCGCTACAGTCTCTACAAAATACATATATTGATTACTATTTCAAATATAATATCCACAGTATTTCATCTACTTCACTGCTACAGTAAGAATGGTAGAAAATCTATAAATACCCATTCATTTAGTTTCAAAATTACTTCAAAATCATTTCTCTTTTCTTGAATATAGTTTTCTCCTCTCCTAAAATGTCTTCTACAATGTTTTATAACTATATATCTATGTGGACCTAGAATTACCTTAATATCAGTTAAGGTGAAGGATTTAAGCGTAAACAGTAGAAGTAATACATTTTCTAGGCAGACAGTATTATACCAAAAAAATAACTTTTTATTCGATATATATCTAATATTTGAATTTTATTGTGATAAGTTTAATTCAGATTTTGATTCGTTTAGATTATGTGAGATAAAAATTCATATGTATATTTCATAGAAAAATACTAGAGTTTTGTTGAGCATTTTGTTATACAAAATGATTTTTCAAATTTGATCCATCTTTGTTGCAAATTTATAGGAACTGTACATAGTTTCTATTTGAGTTAATTTCTAAATAAATTTGAACGTACTTGGCCTTTAGTCACAACATGAAAAACTTAGCTTTATGAATCTAGTTTCATATGAGCCTGACTTTTTAGAATTTGGAGTTCTAAATTTCAAAATAAAATAATTTTAGTCTGACTGAAGCATTCTTAATAGTATGCACATAGTCCAAAGAAAATGATATTACTTAAAATATTGTAAATAAAAATATTTTTTTATTATCTGAAGAGAAACAAGTTATAAGCATAAAATTCTTGGCTTTAGTTTCATCTGATTCCAATAAACGGAATAATCAGAATAAAATTTTAAACTTTGGTTTTGATTTTTAAGTTTTGAGTATAAGATACGAATTTTGGTATACAAGGCTCTTAGTATACTTATGACATATTTTTGAACACCTTATAGTAAAAATTGATTTCGGCTTATTTTAGAGAAAATTTTAGCTCTTGAAAACTAGTGTTCAAAATGGGTTCAATTGTACCATTTTGAGTAACGGTTAGGTAATTACAGTGATTGTTGTCAACTGCGCACAATTAGTTTTACTGAATGTTTTAACTTATAGTTTTGCTATACCTCGAGCAAGATTTTCTAGAGCCGAAAATCGAAGTGTGAAATATCACTTAGAACCATTCTAATTTAAAGAAGTTAGTAGAAAATGATGTGACACAATGAGTAAATGAGTTTCACAATATTTGTAAAGGATAACGAATTTGAATGCTTCGACATTCGAACGTATCTAGGCTTTGAATAAATACTTTCATTTTAAGAATAAATTCATTCGAAGTTACATTAAGAAATATTTTTCTGTTGAAGACACTTTTGATCTATTAGTCAACTAAACTTAAAGCTAACACGATTACAATGATATAATTATGTGTTGGCATTTCTTGATACATTGTGAGTTAATGCTTAGAAATTTTGAGTTTATACTATGTTACTGACTTCTTAAAGAAAGTCGGTTGACCTTATTGAATCGATAAGATTGTGTGATCTGATTTATTAATCAGGAACCAATTATTGGTTTGATCTCATTTGAGATGGTTAGATATGATGTAATCTTGAAAGTGGACAAGTTGGCATCATATCGGATAACATTATACTATTTCAAGTTAGTAGAAAGATAATCTTTGCTCTTTGATTAAATATTTAGAGTTATTTTTTCGAAAAAGAAAACGTGAAGTTTATATGCTTCAATTAAAATTTAATTATCTAAACCGTTAGACGAATATCGAGGACAAGAACATAAAGACAATTTTTCGTACGCAACATTTTTGTAAAAATATTTAAAAACAAAACGTTTTTACATATGGTGGATACGTTGTGTTATTTTGAGATAAAGGATGGCGATGGAAGTGTGATGAAAAGTAGTTGGTTCTCTGTATATGTGACACATATCACATAGGATGGCACTATTTGAACTGATCATTCAAGACAGAGCAACCATGTCGGTGAGTGGAAACAACGAAGGAGGTTAGCCACTGGGTGATTATTCACACCAAATCATGTATTCCCCAAAAATCTTAATTTTCACCACATCGTAAACTTAATGGAGAAATTTATAACGACAACGCCAAATGAACTAAATTCAAATCAAGATTAAATCTGAGATACATATAAAATATAAGTTATTTTATAAGTATGTTTTACTTTTTGGTTGGATTGAAATTTTGGGACGAAATTCTTTTTAGTGGGTAATGATGTAATACCCCAAGAAATTCCATAGTATGAATATTCCACACTTGACCAACATAATTAAGTTAGTATGAAAGTGCCCATTTGGTAAGTATTGATTTGAAAAATAAATTTCTCATATGCATGATAATTTGCATGGAAACTCATAATGTGCTTTAAGAGAGTTATCTCTACAAAAAAAATTTAACTAATTAATTAATAATTAATAAAAATAATATTTTAATAAATAAAAATAATAGCAGCCCACTAAAAAGAATAAAAATAGTTTTTATATTAAAAAATTAAATATTAAAATAATAATAATAATAAAAAAATCAAAAATTTTTCCTATATAAACCCCCCTTATTTCCTTCTTCAAAACACGAAATCATCTCTTCTATTCTATGTTTACACCCCTGTTACACCTCTAATTTCTCTCCCCAATATACATATTTTTCTTCACTCTCCATAACATACCTCTTCATCTACATCCTCTCTCATTAAATCTATAATAATTTACTAGTACTATTATCCAAATCATTGAGAAATCAAGGATTTACATCATCGCTTATCACATCCGAAAGTAATAAATCAAGTAGGTGATAAAGTTTTAGCATCAAATTAAGGTAGGTGGGATCCCTTCCATAAACCAAATTTTAATTTATGTTTTTGTTATGAAAATACATATGAAATGTATTTATCTTGCATGGTTACATTTATTTATTTAATGCAAGGGGTTGTTATTTTATGAATTAATGGAAGTTTGTTAATAACTTGTTATCTAGATGGTATCGATAATAGGAGACCCTCATAACACCTGCAGGTACCGTAGTTTTCCGCATGAGGAGACGGTGGAAACCGATGTAATGGACCTAAAATAATGGTTAATTATTTAAAAAGAAAAATCTCTTTTTATGCATTAATATGGTGATTTTTGCATGTTTCAAATCTAGTATTTTTGGATAGTTTGCACCTACTGAGTTTAACTCACCCATTATTTCCCCCCTACAGATCAAGTTGATGGCGAAAGATTTTAGGAGGTGCAGTTCAAAGAGATAGTTTGAATCTCTTGAGTTAGTGTGTTTTATATTTGCATTTGAAGAATAATTACTATTATATCACTTGGGATTATGGGTTGTTTATGAGANATTAAACTACTATTTTATCACTTGGAATAAGGGTTATTTGTATTAATTCTTATTGTTTTAACATTCTTATAAACTTAGATGTTAAGTTTTAAATTGTATAATTTATGTATTAATTTACATTTAATTTTCGTCATGAATAATTGAATTAATTAGGTTTTATACAAAATTGTATAATTCCCGTAATTCATACTGTCAGATTTACAAAACTATATTTTTGGATATGTTCTAGTCAAGATTGAGCCGAGTCTATTTCTGACAAAATTATAGCTCTCAATTTTTCCTTCTCAAAAAGGTATTATAACCTGTATTTTGGGTTTCTGATTAGAGAGTAATTTCTCTTCAAAGTTACTGATTTTGCAGATATGCTTAAAAAGCTGAAATTATATTTTGTGAATTTTTTACACGTTCGTATCTGTACTTCGAACGAATATTTGGGCCTTTTATGTTCAGAATTGGCCTCAGGCTATTTTGATGAAATTGTAGATCTATGAATCTAGTTTTCAGAATGGGTTTATTTATAAAATTAGGATTTATGGTTAAATAGATATGCCTATTTTTCTCGACTGTATGCAGTTGACACAAAAATTATTTTTTAACATTATATTTTTATCTTTCTTTGACTTGGACTGATTTTGCCGAGTCAAAGGACATTGACCTAAATATTGGTTGACTTTACCTGACTTTGACTTAACTAAAGACTTGAGTTGACCTTGACTTAGTCTTAGTTGACCTGGATCTGATGTTAGGTAACCAAGGTTGACGTAGACCATTATCTAAATATCTTTAAAATTCATTATCTTTCAAAAGTAAAGTAAATGAGTTTTATTTATTATTTTTACTTACACTTCCATTGCACTAATCACGCCTTGGTTTTCGGACTCGACAAATCGGGTAGGATTTAGAGTACTAAAAATCGGGGTGTGACATCTTCCCTAAACCATCTCTCCACTTCACACTCCAATATCCTCTATTAAGCCTAAGCTAAGGAAGAAGAAGGAAAGAAGAGATCATCATCCCTACTCTAATTAAATCATGGTTAAGGTAGGAGAAAAATTAGTTTAAGATTATATTCTACCTTATGATCTTATGAGTGAATGCTTATCTATATTGCATGTATTAAATTAATCTTAATATGGATGTGCTTTATTTTTATGGCATGGTGAAATATATATGATCAAATCGATCCTATCATGGACTTGAAATCGAGTTTTAATATTATGATGATGCGGTTAGCATGAAAATGATTTTTGTGTAGTTGCATGATTACATGGACTTGAGGTCCGATCTTTGATGACATGGTAACGTGAATGAGATGTATGATGGTTACTAGTCAATTTTTAATGATGACGCATGCCTATATCAAATGATGATTTGCATGTGTGTTATATATTTATGTGTAGAAAGATACATGTTTAGTGCATGATCACTTGTGAGAAAAACATGTAACAAAAATAAAAGAAATATTTTGAATCAAAATGATTCATGCCTTTTGGGCAGCCTTATGGCGATACCCCATTACGCGTTCCCGCGGAAGACGATCTCACGATCGTGGGTCGCACCCGTAACAGCCGTAAGATTTAAAAATCGTAAAAAGAATAAGCTGTCAAAAAGACCATATTTTTCTGTTTATAAACTGTTGCTGAATGCTTATACTTATTGAATTGTGTTGCTGTAAGCTTATCAATAAGCATTACGTATGCTGTTCCAACATGATTTAGTGATGATTTATGCAAGATATCATGTAATGATGATCATGTTGTATTGTGGATTGTATATTTATATTTTGGGAATATTTTGGTCACATTTTATGATGTTATGAACAATGAAATGTTGTTGTTACAAAGTTTAAAAAGCATGGCAGAACATAGTTGGAGCATTAAATGTCATCTAATGCTAAGGTGTATCGACAGTGGAGACATGGAATGCATATATATGAGGTTTAATGTAAATTTTCTTGTTTTATAATGATTTGAAGTTATAATTGATGTTGTCACATAAGTGAAAAAGCATGATAGAATTATAGATTGAGGTGTACGTGCCATAAGTATTGGAGAAGATCATGAATGCACCTTGATGTGACTTGGAGTTGTCTTATAGGATATCCAAGAGTGTTTCTAGGCTATTTTAGGCATGGGAAGTAACGGGTAAAACTAATTATTATTCGTGTTGCATGTGTTGTAGGCAAGGTGAGTCAGTTGAATTCTTCTTTACAGGAATCCAACGGGGATGGGTATAAGTATAAACTTGGTATATATATATATATATATGTGTGTGTTATTATTGTTTCTTCTTACTGAGTTAAACTCATTTTTTTTCTTCCTACTCTCCACAGATTCAGGAGTTGGAACATTAGGCGGATCGTAGATTCGTGGGAGTGTTACTCGTATTACGAACCACGGAGTAGGTTATTCTACTTTGAAAACACTACTACTTATTATTACAATCTAAACAGGGTTGGGATTATAGATTTCATATTTGAATGGTTTGAATAATTTTTTTAAGTACTTGACTATTGAGAATTTCATGAGTACTTTCAATTATTGATGGATTAAAGGTTGAGGTTTCTATAAGGATGAATTAGTATTTACTTGCAGCTCTTTAACCCTTTTCATCATTACACCTAGTGTATGAGTGTTGGTTTTGAACACATGAATTCCTGCAATTACTTGATGAACCAATATTGAGCTTTGGGAAACCAATACCCAAGGATTTTTTTTACGTGAAAACTTTTAAGGAGAGAATGGAATGTAACGAGGAAGTAATCTTATTGAACTCTCTCTCTTCCGTCGTATTTATTTATCTGTTTAGACTAGTTTTAAATAGACTCTTATTTCTTGAAATGAAGAATTGATTTAACTCTATTCTTTCAAAAAAAAACATTTGGGGTTGCAACCCTTTTCCTAACGAACTGAGCTTAAGGTCTAGTGAACCGGGCTTGGGTCATGGACCCTAGGGTCAAGTCGTTACAACCCACTATACACCACCCTTTTTTAAATAAAACCTTAAAATAAGGAAGAAAGATTTGTTTTAAAAAAAGTTTTTTTAAGCGGGTTAACTTTACTTACCAGCATGCAAAAGCCTTTACGTGGGGTGGGTAATAACACCCACCCCATTTTCTTTAGAAAATCTGCAAACGGCTGGGTCTCCCCTAGCTGTTTGCACCATTTTACCCCAAACGGCCAAGTGGCCTTGCTGTTGGGCTCTCCAAACTCCAAACGGCCATAACTCCCTAGCCGTTTCGCACCTAACGGTCATACCCCTAGCCATTTTTTACTCTCACTCCCTTACCTTTGGTCAGTGACACTATAACGGCTCCAACCGTTGATGCCATTTTCTCTCTCCTCTATCCTTTGCGGATAAGGACGAATGCGAATCCTTTAATCAAATTGATCCGATGGTCGAAATCAACCCTCCCACTCTTGTTTTTCTATAAATAGCGAGCTCCTTTAAGAGGATAGAAGACAACAACTACCTGGGAGAGACCCTTTCCTTTTGAAAAAATTAACACAATATTCAAGAGAGATTACTAGAGTGAGAAAGAGAGAAACTTTAGGTTTTCTTCTTTATTTTTCTTCTAGACACTTTCAAGTTCTATTTTTAGCCCATTTTCTAGTGAGAGAAAGTTCTTTTCATTCCATTTTCATACTACAAAATAGGGGTGGGCATCTGTCGGTGTCTGACCTAATTTTAACCATCCACAACTGATCCAAATTATGTCGATTTTTTAACTTTCCCATCCACCACCAATCCAAACTCTAATTGGATCAGTTGTCATCCAAACCAATTAGACTCGGTTTGGATTGGATTGGATAGTCGGTTTTGGCCGATGATATTTTCTTCTCTCTATGTCATTCACAAGTTACAATATTCTTTTATGTTTAGAAACTTAAAAGTGGAACATGCATCCTTAAAAATAATTCATATTTATAATTATTTTTAAAACTTAAAAACAACCTGCACCTTTTTAAAAAAAAATTTTGATCGGGTTATTAGATAAAACGATACGTACCCACTAAGGCTGTCGTTTAGAGATTAGGAAGAATGAGAGTGAAAGAAGACGACTAGGGTTTCTGTAACGCCCCGTACCCAAAATACAAGGGACATTACCATCAGTCTACAATGAGACTCAAATCCGGCAGAGTCTCCCCTGTAAACTGGACCTTTCGTCACCTAATAGACACAGTGCATATAAAATTTACGTAGCGGAAGCAAATTTAAACAAGGATATGCACTAAAAATTTGCCACCCATTTTTTCTCTCAACTGAAATCCCAACAACATGGGACCAGGAGGAACCTGCAAATAACTGCGACGTTCACATTTCACACTTAACATAGAATAGTTGTGATATGATATATAGCTAAGTTTGTGGTTTCCTGTCAAAGTATATGTATATAGTGAGAAAGATAAAGTACGAGTTGTTTACATATAAAAACAAAGTGTCATAAGGCTCACAACCGAGCCATCAAATAGTAGCCAAAACACCTACTGTGAACGAAG
>MVGT01001518.1:0-19618 GCA_002174775.1 Macleaya cordata
TGCGGAGTCCTCCAGTGCTGATACGATGGATAGCTAGTTGCTATTTTTTGTTTTGTTAGTTGTAAATGATACCACATTTTTATTTCTTTCATTTGCGACTTCATCTTTCACTCTTTAAAACTCTATTATCTGATTCTTGGAAAGCTAGAACACTTGATGGATGATTCAGTTTTTCTTTTCTTGTCAAAGCATCAGTTATTTCCTTTCTCCATATATACCTGAATGTATCTTCTTGCAGGAATTTTTTTTCCTTCTTCACCTTTGTCTATTTCTGACAAAAAGGGGGAGAAGTGTTTATCATTCTAATTGATTACCCAACAGGGAGTATATATAACTATGGGGGAGAGAATTCAAATACATAGGGGGAGTGGTTGAAATCCCTATGTTTTTCATGTGTTTTTCATTACAAGATACTGTATTTTCTTACTTATCTGTATTATCTTGTTCTGGAATGAGTTTGAATTCTTTGCAGGAAATCATCAAAAGATTACTCCTAAGGTTTAGATGTCATAACTATGGGGGAGTGTGTCTTTATTATGTCTTGAGTACATTGTAAGAGGAATTATGCTGTAATGGGGAAGGGTTATTTTTTTTTTTTCTCTTAAATGGTTTTTGTCACGAAATCGACAAAGGGGGAGATTGAAAGGTCCATGTTTTATGTTTGTCGAATTTCGTGTCAAAAATTAACTCAAGATGATCTCTTGTAATTCTGAGTTAGAGTCTAGTGAGTCTCGGTTCACTTCGGTTGAAAGAGAAGAAATCTACAAAGGCTCCGAAAAACTCAACTCACCACCGGAAGACATCCTAGGATGGTAAGTGACTTAGAACACTAAGTACCATAGGTGGTTAGATTGCTAAGAGTGTTTCCCACACTGTTTGTTCTTGATAAAATGTGTTTTAAAAGATAAAAATTTAATCTGGACAGTTTTGGTTTCGAAACCAAGAAGCTTGGTTTCGAAACCAACTGCATTGATGGTGTTATTTTTATATAGGGAAAAGTCTGTTTCGAAATCAACCTCTGTTTGATTTCGAAACCAAACTTTATCTGATGACAGATGAAGTTTGGTTTCGAAACCAAAACTGTTGGTTTCGAAACCAAAACTCATCTGTCTTCAGATGAATTTTGGTTTCGAAACCAAACAGTTTGGTTTCGAAACCAAAACCACATCTATCTTCAGATGAAGTTTGGTTTCGAAACCAACCTGTTGATTTCGAAACCAAAAGACAATAACCATCACAGGTGCTTGTTGGTTTCGAAACCAAATCAGGTCAGTTTCGAAACCACATGTTGGTTTCGAAACCGACTGGCTTGATTTCGAAACCAACGCCCAGATTCGTTTTTTTTTAGTGCGATTTTCTGAGCTGTAAAGTAACTTTTTAACACATTATTGCTCATCTCCCTCTAAGCCTTGTTTCAGGGAGATAATTGAGCGTGGGAAAACATTTCTAAGTGGGATGAGAGGCTCAATGGATTATTCTCTCATCCCCAATAATGGTGTCTACCATTAGACCTAGAACTAATAATTTAGTCTAGGATTGAGCTGGACATCTTCACTATAAATAGGGGTTGAATCTCCAGTATTCAATCAACCATTCACCCCTCACCTCAACAAGCTCTTGAGAGTTTTTCAAACTCGAAATTCTTAGTTCTCAAGCTTGTTGAACTTGGTTCAAATCCTTCCCACTTTAAACCAAAACTCTGTTTTTGTGTGCCGGTGGTATTCCGGTGGTGAAGCTTGAAAGTGTCAAGCAAGTGGTGATACTTGAAGAGTCAAGTATTGGTTCATGGTGCGGGACTTGCGGAGGTCAAGTTGGAGACGCATCATCATCTACTAAGAGGCAAATTCGTGGAGTTCGAATTTGTTGAAGAACTATACACCGTAGCTGTTGGAGCGTAGAGGGAGTCGTAATTCGTGTCCATCGAGTGGTAAATCGGTTTGTAAGTTTTCATTTCTTTTAGTGGATTCTTTTCTGGACTAGGTCCCGGGGTTTTTCCCAGTTTGGGTTTCCTCGTAAACAAAATCTCTTGTGCATATCTTTATATTTATTAAGAGATTGAAATATTCGATTCTTGTTTCCGCATGTTAAAGAATCGAATAAGTCAATACTCTTGATTAGAGATTTTAGTTTCCATCTTTATCACCAATATTATTTTTATTTGGTGATTGTGTAATCCTTAACCTTAGTCACATTGACATACGGTTATTCCAACTAATAACCATAAGGATTTTAGACTTTCAATTGGGACTCCCAGATATTGGTTGAAGATGCTATTTTGTAGGCTTACCTTTGAATATTGGGACTCCTAAATCGATAAATTTTGAAATTTTTGTCCTTCTGTGTGCAACCGACTTACCCACAATAAGAGTACATTTTTCTGGGCTAATGATCTGATCGAAAGCAGCACCATACTTTTCAAAAAGTCTCATAAGATTACTTAGATCATTTTTAAACCCCTGCAAAATATCATAATACCATCTGCGAAAAAGATATGAGAAGGGACCGTGCACCCCTGAGTAGAGAATATCGCCTTTATTTTACCTTGATAGATAAGATTTGATATACCTCTACTAAGTACGTCTTCAGCAATACAAAACAACAACGGCGAAAGTGGGTCTCCCTGTGTGACTCCTCGTTTGCATTCAAAGAAACCCACAGCTTTGCCATTTACCACCGCAGATAACTTGGCTGAAATTTTAAAAAATAGAATTTAAAATGTTAAAAAAATATGATGAGAAAAGATCATTCGCCACCACTAAAGATGATTTCCAAGATTTTATATATATACTTTTGAAAATAACAATTATGAGAAAATCATAAGTTCGATAAACTCTATCTCTTATTATTTATTAGTTAAGTAAAACAAGCTCTTTACTTAACCTTTGTCTTCAAACAACTTAGAACAAGCTCTTTAAGTTTAATTTAATGAAAGCATTCAACCAAAAGAGATAAGAATTGAATCAAGCATAAACACAAAGGCTCGGTTTAATATCTTGAGTGTTAGTCCATATTGCAATCGAAAGAAAATATCCCATAATCCTTGAAAGCAAATTACTGCTTGTATTAAGAGGGATTTAGCTATTACGTACCAAATTCTCCAAATTAATATCAAATAAACTGACCTAATCACTTAGTTGTACACCTAAGCAAATAAACACATAATCAAAAGGAATTGAGAAAGGAAACTGCTGAAATGTATTAATCAAAGAATCATGTTTAGGGTTTAAAAAATCACCCTCAATCAACAAATTAAACTAATACCATGATAAATAAATACCCAGAATTAAATCCATACAGAAAACTAACAAAAGAAAGAGGAAAAAGAAAACTTAGGCAGAGATGGGTTGCTGGATGATGGACGGTGCTGCTACTCTCTCTGCTCCTTCGAGTCCCCTGCGTTAACAACCAGAATAGCAGTAGCAACAGTGGCACAAACCAGAACGGCATCAGTCCTCTTGTCTTAAACGTTGAAAGAAGAAAAAGAAGAAGAAGAAGCAACAACCAAGCACTATTCTCTCTCTCTTTGGCGTTAAAAGAAGAAGGAGAAGAAGAACGACAACAACACAAAAAATGCCCAAAAACCAACACTAATAGCAGTTGTCCTTCTTTCTTAATAATCTATCTTGCATCAGAAATTAAAGCAGCAACCCCCTTTCTCTCTCTTGTGTGAAGAAGAACAAAAAACGACAGCAGCCCTGCTCATCCAGAAAAGAAGAAAAAAATGGTTGTAGTCTTGCTCCACCTCTCTTAATAAAATCTCCTACCTAAACTCTTCTCCAAAAAAACAAAACCTAAAAAAAAACCTCCCTCTACGCAAACCAGCAGCACATCTCTTTATAACAAAAAGTTAACT
Organism: Macleaya cordata; assembly: GCA_002174775.1. Classification (NCBI taxonomy): domain Eukaryota; kingdom Viridiplantae; phylum Streptophyta; class Magnoliopsida; order Ranunculales; family Papaveraceae; genus Macleaya; species Macleaya cordata. Next base: position 3,854 of record MVGT01001518.1, read on the forward strand.
GTAATGCCCCACTCTCATATTTCAGGTCTGCAGCCCTTACTCAATGAGAACTAGGCATTCTGGCGAAACTATTAACAACCTTAGCTCTAGGGTGTACGCATTACACCAAGCTAACAAGAAGCTTGTACTCACATTTAATACACAAGTAAAATAAAGTTGAAATAAACTTTATTAACTAAAGGATAAGCTGTAAAATGAACAAACGAACGAACGAATATTCTCAAAAAATAATGGACTAAATATGTATCCAAACTAAACAAAACCAAAAAAAGAATATCATTTGTCTTCACGGAAATCTAAGAAAACGCCGAAGACTTATTCTTGCCTTTCTCGTACCCTGCCTCTATCGAGGATTCGCCTGCTGACCTGGACCTGATAATATTAATGATGCTAGGTCAAAACCTAGCCAACAAGTTCACTAGTTCGCTTGGTTTAAAATCTCGATAACCATAAGTTTCACGAGAGTGTATTAATATTATAGCATTAGATTATAATGCCCCGGCCCTCACATTTCATGTCTGTGTCTCTTACTCAATTAGAACTAGGCATTTCGGCGGAACCATTAACAACCTGTAGCTCTAGGGTGTACACGTTACACCAAGTTAACAAGAAGCTTATACTCACATCTAAAACACAAGTAAAATAAAGTTGAAATAAACTTTATTAACTTAAAGATAAATTGTCATATAAACAAATGAATGAACAAATATTCTCAAAGAGTAATAGACTAAACATGTGTTCAAACCAAACTAAACATAATTTAAAGAATAGCTAATGTCTTTACGGAAATCTAGGAAAACTTCAAAGACATATTCTGGCCTTACGAACACCACCGCTATTGTGTATCCGCCTGATAACCTGGACCTGAAAAGATTAATAGTGCTAGGTCAAAACCTAGCTAGCAAGTTCACTAGTTCCCTTGGCTCAGATTCAGGATAACCATGAGTTCTACGAGTGTATATTAACAATATAACATAAAATATGTCAACATAAAAGATTAAACAAATTTACAGAGATATGTAGATTGACGGCTGTGGGGTTTTATGATCTTCAGTTAAGATTTAGTTCTTGCAACAAGTGGTGTACTCTAGTTACTACCCACGTTTCACCCATCCTTGTAGTTTACTCAAAACACTGGTTGTGCGCCACATGAATCTAGTGAACCGCCTCAAAATTCGTCCCTCGAACACTGGTAACCCTGTCGGCGTTACTTAAGTGTCAAGTGATTCCGTAGACCTCACTTGGCGATTTTGGAGACCTCGCTTGGAGAGGACTAGGCCTATACAGGACCTAAACTATGTTTGCTCACAAGCCAAATAAGTTATTTAATCATACATCAAGCTTATGGAGGTTTCGTATATGTTACAAGTGTCTACAAGTGATCTTCATCATGATAGTATTCAACGAAGTGTTTATGCATGCCTTCTTTACTCATAAATACATATTTTTATATAATATGCAGGTTACATATCATGATGTTCATTAAACAAAAGCCAAATTTCATTAAGGTTAGTTGGTATCGATACCAGCTTGGTTGGTATCGATACCAACCTTCATGTGGGAACAAGCGTGGCTAGTATCGATACCAGCCATGTTTGGTATTGATACTGCCCTAGTATCGATACCACATGATCCTGGTATCGATACCAGCATCACCTGTCGAACTGGTTCAAGCTGGTATCGATACCTGCTCAGTGGGTATCGATACCCTCTGGGTTTTCTCGTGATTTTGGGTTTTGTTCTTTATTTAAACTCTGTGTAAACTCGGTTGTCTCTCTTGCTATATTAAGGATTCACATACACTTCTCCTATACATAGATTTCTTGCATTTTAACCATTAGAAATAAGCACACATCATAAGATTATGAATTACTTGTATTCATTCATGTAGTTATCATATAACAACACCTAAACTTGTATTCATTAGAAATAAGCACACATCATACGATTATGAATTACTTGTATTCATTCATGTAGTTATCATGCACACATTCATCAAGTATTGAATGGAACAACATTGAAAACCTAAGTCTACACCAAAGGAGCAAGTTACTACATGGCTCAAAGTAAAACCTTCTCTGAAATCGCGAGGAAGAAGAGGAATCCCTGCACTTGAAGCCTTCAGCCCCTTCCCTCACGTATATGATCCTTCTTTGATCGAACCTTTTAGAGAAACTTAGAGTTTCTCTGCCTTCTTGCCCTAGTCGATCCTCTCTTTCTTGCTCTCCCACTCTCTTGGTCGATCAAAAAAAGAAGGGGGCTTTGGGGTTAGTTTATATTTATAACTAGTTTAAACCCAAACTTACTAAAACTCTGTCAGGGTGCCCTTAACAATAGTGAGTGCCCCCTAACATTAGTAATTTCTAAAGAAAAGGTATTACAATCTACCCCACTAAAAGAAGATTTCGTCCCCGAAATTGTACAAACCTCTTCAAAAAGATCCGGGTAACTCACGTGCATCTCCTCTTCTCTCTCCCACATGGCCTCATGCTCATCATGATGATGCCACTGCACCTTCACCCAAGTTATTGATCTTAACTTAAGTTTCTGCTCTTTGTAGTCAAGAATCCTATAACGCTTCTCTACATAGGTTGCTCTGGCTGCAACTCTAACTCGTAGAATTCGACTATTGCTGGATAGTCCTCATCTCTGTGGTGCTTCCGAGACATAGACATATGGAGGACAACATAAACTCCTGCCAACTGATCTAGTAAAGTTAACCGGTAAGCCACTTTCCCTAATCTCTCTAGGATAGGAAAAGGTCCAACGAACTGCGGCGACAACTTCTCTTTCTTGCCGAGCCGAAGAACCCGCTTTATCGGTGATACCTTCAGTAGCACTTGATCACCTACCTTAAACTCAAGTTCCCTACGCCTCTGATCGACGTAACTTTTCTGAAGACTCTGAGCTGCTCGCATACGCTCTCTGATTAGGGTTATTTTCTCTGTAGTCTGTTGTACTGTTTCTGATCTTGGAAGTTTTGACTCCCTGACTTTTGCCCAACATACTGGAGATCTATAAGGTCTGCCATACAATGCTTCAAATGGTGCCATCCCTATACTAGTTTGGTAATTATTGTTGTAGGCAAACTCAACAAGCCGTAATGAATCTTTCCAATTACCCTTGAAGTCTAAAACTACACAATGGAGTATGTCCTCTAGTACTTGGTTAACTCTCTCTGTCTGCCCATCCGTTTGTAGATGAAAGGATGTGCTAAAGTCAAGCTCCGTTCCCATAGCTTCTTGAAAAGTTCTCCAATACTTCGAGATAAACAAAGTATCCCGATCCGATACAACTGAGAGTGGAACTCCGTGATATCGAACTATCTCCTTCACATACAACGTAACCAACTGCTCTGCGGTGTATGTCTTCTTGACTAGCACAAAGTGTGTGCACTTGGTCAGTCTGTTCATGATTACCCAAATAGAGTCATTTCCTTTTCTAATCTTGGTTAATTCGTCAATGAAATCCATATATATATTCTTCTACTTCCACTCGAGTATATCTAAGGGCTGCAAAGTACCCGCTGGTTTCCGATGCTCTGCCTTTACTTGCTGACAAGTAAAGCACGTACGCACAAACTTTGCTATGCTTCGCTTTATTCCTAGCCACAGAAATGTCGTTTGAGATCCCGATACATCTTGTTATCTCTAAGATATATAGTGTACTTACCACGATGTGCCTCGTTCAAGATGTTCCTCCTCAGCTTAGATTTCTCTAGAACACACAAGCGCCCCTTGAACTTCAAGCCACCATCTTCCCCTATAGTCATATCTGTGATTTCCCCTTGTCGAACAACTGCAACCTTGTCACGGCACCATTGATCGTTTCCTTGCTCACTGATGATTTGGCTTACCAGAGTAGGTCGAATGACCACAGTACCCAATAATAGCGATCTCTGCTCATGGGTTGCCAAATTGTAGTCATACTCCGAAGCTGTCTCCAATAGTCGCCACTGCTGGACCATCACGAACTGATCCAAGAAGTCTCTGAAAACTCGATTCATCAGATCTATAAACACGACTGGTACATTGGTAAGCCCAAACGGCATTACCAAGAACTCGTAAGACCCATATCTTGTCAGAAATGCTGTCTTAGGAATGTCTTACTCTCGGACTCTAAGCTGATGATAACCTGACCTTAAATCTATCTTAGAGAACTATTGTGCTCCCTTAAGCTGATCAAACAGATTATCTATCCTAGGCAAAGGATACTTATTCCTCACCGTAACCTTGTTCAGTTCTCGGTAGTCTATAAATAGTCTCATGAACCCATCTTTCTTTTAACAAAAAGAACTGGTGCACCCGATGATGACGAACTACGACGTATGAAACCCTGAGCCAAAAGCTGGTCTATCTGGTTTTTCAACTCTTTCATCTCTATTGGAGCAATCCGATAAGGTGACTTAGCAATCGGTTTTGTGCCCGAAACTAGCTCCAAGCAGAAATCTATCTCTTTGTGAGTTGGTAATCCGGGGACCTCGCCAAATACATCACGGTATTCGCGTACCAGTGGAATCGATTCAAGCCCTCTACCTTCAACCTGATGCTCCAACATATCCACAAAGCACAGGTTTGTCCTATGAAGACCACATCCCTGAGATAATGACAACACGTATGTCGATTCCTCTAGTATGGAAAATGTTACCATTTTCGCATAACAATCCAACTTTGCATGGTATGCTGCAAGCCAATCTATGTCTAATATCACATCAAATCCCTCTAGACCTAGCACATAAAGATCTGAGGCAAAATCTAGTTTCTCCAAACTAATAATACAACCCTTGCAAACTATTTCTACTGGTACTGTCCTACCCATAGGTGACATAACAGATAAAGGGTAATCATACTTTTCTGGCCTAAGTGTCAAGGTGTCCAAGAATATGCAAGATGAGAAGCTCCAGAATCGAAAAGGATTTGGCTAGGCCGAGTGTAAATTAGGAACATAACTTCCACCATTCCCTCTAGTGCTCTCGCATCCCTAGGGACTACTGCATAGGCTCTACCTTGAGGCTATCCCTATTGTTGTCTCTCGTGGTTAGATGCTGGTTGTGGTCGAGCTTGACCCTGTCCGTTCTGCCTCGGCTGTTAATTCTGCCTAGCCTCTTGTGCCCTATTGTCGCGCGGGCAATCTGCTGCTCTGTGCCTTATCTCACCGCAGGCATAACAAGGTCCTTTAATCACCCGCCTATTGCCCTCTTCAGTCACAAACAACATTCTAACTCGTTTTACTCCCTCTAGGACTTTGAACCTGAGGCTCTGATATCAACTGTAATGCCCCACCCTCACATTTCAGGTCTGCAGCCCTTACTCAATGAGAACTAGGCATTTCGGTGGAACCATTAACAACCTTTAGCTTTAGGGTGTACGCGTTACACCAAGCTAACAAGAAACTTGCACTCACATTCAAAACATAAGTAAAATAAAGCTGAAATAAACTTTATTAATTTAAAGATAAACTATCATATGAACAAACGAATAAATGAATATTCTCAAAGAGTAATGGACTAAACATATGTCCAAACTAAACTAAACTTAATTTAAAGAATTGCTAATGTCTTCACGGAAATCTAGGAAAACTCCAAAGACATATTCTTGCCTTACGAATACCACCGCTACTGTGTATCCGCCTGATGACCTGGACTTGAAAGATTAATGGTGCCAGGTCAAAACCTAGCTAGCCAGTTCACTAGTTCCCTTGGCTTAGATTCAGGACAACCATGAGTTCCACGAGAGTGTATTAACAATATAACATAAGATATGTCAACATAAAAGATTAAACAAAGTTAAAGAGATACATAGATTGACGGCTGTGGTATTTTATGATATTCAGTTAAGATTTGGTTCTTGCAATAAGTGGTGTACTCTAGTTACTACTCACGTTTCACCTGTCCCTGTAGTTCACTCGAGACACTGGCCGTGCGCCACGTGAATCCGGTTAACCGCCTCGAAATCCATTTTCCGAACACTAGTAACCATGTCGACGTTACTTACGTGTCAAGTGATTCCGTAGACCTCACTTGGCGATTCGTAGACCTTGCTTGGAGAGGAACAGGCCTATACAGGATCTAAACTATATTTGCACACAAGGCAAACAAGTTATTTAATAATACATCAAGCTTATGGAGGTTTTGTTTATGTTACAAGTATGTACAAGTGATCTTCATCATGATAGTATTCAACAAAGTGTTTATGCATGCCTTCTTTGCCCATAAATACATATTTTTATATAATATGCAGGTTACATATCATGATGTTCATCAAACAAAAGCTAAATTTTATTAAGAACACAAAAACAACTTAATTGTGGCATTCTGGTAAGTTGGTATCGATACCAGCTTGGTTGGTATCGATACCAACCCTTCATATGGGAACAAGCGTGGCTGGTATCGATACCAGCCATGTTTGGTATCGATACTGCCCTAGTATCGATACCACATGAGCCTGGTATCGATACCAGCATCACCTGTCGAACAGGTTCAAGCTGGTATCAATACCTGCTTTGTGGGAATCGATACTCCTTCGGTTTTCCTGCGATTTTGGATTTTGTTCTTCATTTAAACTCCGTGTAAACTCGGTTTTCTCTCCTGCTACATTAGGGATTTACATACACTTCTCATATATATAGATTTTATGCATTCTATCCATTAGAAACAAGCACACATCATATGATAATGAATTACTTGCATTCATTCCTGTAATTATCATGTAACAACACCTAAACTAGGACTTCATGCACACATTCATCAAGTATTGAATTGAACAACATTGAAAACCTAAGTCTACCCCAAAGGAGCAAGTTACTACTTGCCTCAAAGCAAAACCTTCTCTGAAATTGCGAGGAAGAGGAGGAATCCCTTCACTTAAAGCTTTCAGCCCCTTCCCTCACGTATACGATCCTTTTTCGATCAAACCTTCATGCCTTCTTGCTCTGGTCGATCTTCTTTCTCTCTTGCTCTCCCTCTCTCTTGATCGATCAAAACAAGAAGGAGGCTTTGGGGTTAGTTTATATTTATAACTAGTATAAACCCAAACTTACTAAAACTCTGTCAGGGTGCCCTTAACAAAGATATAATCAATATAAAAGGTTAAATAGAGTAAAGAGATGCATAGATTGACGGCTGTGGTATTTTATGATCTTTGCTTAAGATTGGTTCTTGTAATAAGTAGTGCTCTCTAATTACTACCCATGTTTCACCCATCCATGTAGTTCACTCGAGACACTGGCTGTGCGCCACCTGAATCTGATGAACAGCCTCGAAATTCGTCCCCCGAACACTAATAACCTTGTCGGTGTTACTTACGTGTCAAGTGATTCCGTAGACCTCACTTGGCGATTCCGTAGACCTCAGTTGGAGAGGACCAAGCCTATACAGGACCTAAACTATGTTTGCATACAAGCCAAATAAGTTGTTAAGTATACATCAAGCTTACGAAAGTTTAATGCAGGTCATATGTGTCCACATGTGTTTGTCATTATGTAAGTATTCCACCAAAATATTAAACATGCAATCCTTACCCATAATTAAATATATTCATATAATATACATGTTATACATCATGATAGCCAATAAACAAGAGCCTAACTTCATAAGTACTCGAAAACAACTTATTTCAGGGTCAAAAGGTAGTTGGTCTGTTGGTATCGATACTAAGGCCAAGTCTAGTGGGAGGAATTGGAATTGTTGATCAACAAGTTCCCTCCAACATTGGAATCCCTAAACATCTAAAAATGGATCCCTTTCCACTGGAATAGGGATCCTTAGTGGAGAGCTGGACGGTTGAGCGGCACGCTCAACCCTTGAGCCTACCGCTCAATGAATCAACGCACGAGCATTTTTTTAATTTCTAAATATTAGGAAACTAACTTCTCTCTCTTTCTTTTTTTTTATTTTCTCTCCTTAAAAAACTCTAACTAATTTTCTCTCTTTTTTTTTCTCTCTCCAACGTCTCTCACTTTTCTCTTTCTATTTTCTTATCCATGTTAAGGGATTACCACTAGAGCAAATGGATCCCTTATCCTCTCACTATCCATGTTAAGGGATCCATTTTTCCATATTCTACTAGAATTTCCCTAACTGCCCAGTTAGCATCTTTGCGGGTATCGATACCAGCTTTACCTTATGCATCAGATGAGGTCAGTATCAATATTCGTCAGTGTGGGTATCGATACTAACCCCATCTGTTGCTCGAGGATAAGCAGGTATCAATATCCTCTGGGTTTCTTCGTGATTTTGGATTTTGTTCATGATTAAAACTCCGTGGGAACTTGATTTTCTCTCCTGCAAATATTAAGAATTCACATACACATCTCATATACATAGATTTCATGCATTCTAACCATTAGAAATATGCACACATCATACTATCCATGAATTACATGCATTCATTCATGTAGTTCTCATGTAACAACACATAAACTAGGATTTCATGTACACATTCATCAAGTATTCAATGAAACAACATTGAAAACCTAAGTCTACACCAAAGGAACAAGTTACTACTTGCCCCAAAGTTAAACCTTCTCCAAAATCGCGAGTAAGAAGAAGAATCCCTGCACTTGAAGCCTTTAACCCCCTTCTCCCACACACACGATTCTTCCTTGATCAACTTTCAAGATAAACATTGAGTTTCTCTACCTCATTGCCCTCGTTGATCCTCTCTATCTTGCTCTCCCCTCTTCTAGTCGATTGGAACAAGATAGGGGGTTTTAATGGGTTAGTTTTTATATATTTAAGCATATATAATCCTTAACCTTCTAAAATACTAATGGGGTGCCCTTATTAAAGGTGGGTTGCCCCCATAATTAGTAACTTAAGGCATAAGTGTATTACATTAACCGATATGCTATCCCAAATAGGTTTTTCTAGAACTCAATTTCAATTACAATTATCAAAGCAATTGGGTCGGTTCTATACTGTAGATAACTATAATTAGGTGGGGTCCACTAGATAGAATAATATTTGGTTTATGTTAAGAACTACTTTAATGGGTCCACCTTCCCTTACGTTGATATGAAATTTGGAATCAACTATTTGATGACATCATGCAGCATGATGTCATCAATTATCTTTATTACAAACTAAATCATGGTAGCCCTTATAACTTTCAACAGGTGCCTTCTGCAATTAGTGACTTGACCGACTTCGCCAAATATTATAATTTACTGACTTTACCACATTTTGCCCAATCCACTCATATTCCCTGCACACAACCAAAATACACTTAATTAATTCAAATATAATAAAATAATTAACTAACTAATGTAAATATAGAGGTATTAAATGTAATATATGTGTGCTTATCAATAACCAGATATATGAAGAGTTTAAGGGCTTCAAAATTTCTCAAATATTTTATATTAGAGATTTACGATCAAGTTCAAATTTTAAAAATTTGAGCCTTTTAAAAAGTGTCAAATTAAATTTAAAGAAAAAACCAACTTCAGATTGCAAGACTTAAACCCTAATAAATAATGAAATAAATATTAAATTTTTTTTTAAAAGAGCTCTGAAATTGAAATAGAAAACCAAAAAAATCATTCAAGTTTGAGATCTAATCAGTAATCCTATCAAGGAATCAAGCAAAGTTACAGCAAGGTTTCAATTTAAATTACTCAATAAAGCCCTAAAATTATTTCAGATTTAAGAATTTTTCTAGCTTTAGAAACTAAAAACAAAAGTCAAATTAAAAATTCAATCACCGCAATGTGATAAGCACATATATATTATATTTAATACATCTATATTTATATTAGTTAGTTAATTATTTTAGTCTATTTGAATTAATTAAGTGTAATTTTGGTTGTGTGCAGGGAATATGAGTGGAGCGGTTAAAATGCGGGAAAAGTCGGCAAATTACAACATTTGGCGAATGTCATGGAGCAAATCAGTTTNTCAGACTACAAGATTAAGATTTTTGCAATCCTAATGTCACCCTCAGTGGTTGAAAAATTATGGCACTCATGAGATCAAGGAAAGTGCCGAAAAGTGACTGTGAGATTGAGTAGCTCTTAATTCTACTCAGAATTAGCGCAGAAGAGATCTCTTAACGGATAATGAAAGGCTAGCAAACTCACACTAGGTAGATAAAAATAAGTCTCCACTAATGATTATTCAGGATCTCTTAGTTGGGCTCAATCTTCACTAAGATTACACTAATGTGGCTATGAGCAAGAATTTCTCTAAGACTCGATATTTTTGAAAAACTTTTAGCAAAGGGATAGTATAATAAACTAAAAATTCAAAATTTATTAGGAAACCAAAAATCACAGTGTTAAAATCAAAAAGCTCCTAGTTCACATCATCAACATGAACCCTATTCCATTTTGGAACTCATGGACACGAAAAAAATAGTGATTTTTCTCCCTTACCCCCAAACTTAAATCAAACATTGTCCTCAATGTTCCTAAATATAAATCTAGAAATAGCATGAACACAAAAGATATGCTGAAATAAATATAGGAATAAGGAAAGAGATTATCATGAAGCAAATTAGTGCCCAAAAATAGCAATGAATAAAACAAGCAATGAATCAAATAATGAGGAGTAAAAGTAAGAGAGAGCAAATCTGAGTATGGCGTGCTCTCCACAGCTGTAATTTTCCTCCATCTTTTGGGTTGCCTCCCAAGTAGCGCTTGGTTTAGTGTCCTCAGCCTGACTTGTACCTCAATTTATCCATCAAGAGACGCTGGTTCGTAGAGGGGTACCTCCTCTACATTGTGCGTCACAAAAGGTTCATAATAAGGCTGGTTCCGTATCAACTTCAGTCTAGTTTGGGGGAGAATACCCCCAAACTTACACTTTACTAGTCCTCCGCAATGTAAATGATAATTTATAAACCATAACCAATCGTTCAGTCAACTAGTCAAGTAAAGTATATGTTTCAAATTTTTAGATTGGAATATTTAAACCTAATAGAAAAATCCAAATTTCTGAAATTTTTGGAAGGGGATTTTGTAAATCTTTAATAGTTAAATTAAAATTGAAACCAAACCAAATCATGCAAACTTGATATCTATGATTCTAATCAGTAATTAAAAATCTAGAAATCGAAGTTTTATACCCAGATTCATCCTCATCCTCTTGGAATTTCAAACTTTCAACGATATCTCAGCTCCTACACGGCTCTTTTAGATTTTCCTTCTACAATTTTTTTATTAGATTGTTCTCAACAAGACAAGATTTCTGGTAAAAAAATGACAACCTTCTTGAACTTAAAAAGTGGAACAATAAGAAGTAAAAGACAATTCCAAAGCTAAGTCAAACTCCAAGGTAACATGGGGACATCCAAAATAGGTTGGGAGACAACAAGTAGCTTGGGGTAAATTTTTTTTAAAAAAATAAAGATGTTCCAGATTGTAACGAAAATCAACGCAATACTGATTTTTTAATATTTTTTTTCAATTATACCACTAATATATTAAATCTATCCTATGTTCCAAGACAATTAATACCTATCTAAACTTTTTCAAGGTTAGCATTTATACCTTTTTTATTTTGTTAAGATGTTGACTCGGGTTGAAGTTCACCCAAGCCGTAGTGTAATTCTACCCTTGCATATGTGCACTACACGTGTTTTTTATGTTTGGTATGTTCCTTACTATAGGTCATTTGCTCCCAAAAATACATTAAAATGATAACACACCACTTTATTTTTACTAACATTAACTTTATTCTTCCACTAATGTGTAGGACCACAAGGGGATAATTGAATAACTGATGTTGACCAACATGATGAGAAGATCATTATCGTAAAAAATTAGCCCTTGAATAATCTCTATATAGTCTCACATGCAAGTGTAAGCGAAATATAAGAATAAAATGTAAACAACTTGAACTTATAAAAGGTATAAGAATGCGATTGAAAATATCCTACCAATTTATACTTTAGTAGTTGTATGACAATGACATATAGCTTAAATGACTCATTTTTATTAAAATCGTAAAGATAAAAGCTTTAAAAAGGAAAATAAGATTTGAAAAAATAGTATCTCAAATAGTGATGATGATGTTTCAGTCAAATAAGTATAGATGATCACCCAACGTGTGAACGAGGCTTATCCTATCTAAGAATTTGATTTGAAGGACTAATGTGGTGATTTAAAGGCCTATGTAATTCGAATAGTTGTGTTCGAGTCTAACTAAGCCGAAATAATTCTTTTCTCTAAGTTTGAGTATTAGTTTTTATATAACGAGTTATACATAAAAATCTATGTATTGCCGAAAAAATAAGGGGTCGTAGAAAAAAATAAAGCAATGATACTCAACCTTTGTACTGAATGTGTGATATCGAATGAGGTGTGGCATTCAAATATCTCAATACATTTAAAATAAAGTCTTAAATATAGGGTCAAGATGGAGTTAAATGCTACTTGCCAAAAACCACTCGAAATAGTGAGTTTGTTAGCGTTGCTTTTTATTGTGGAGGTCTTAGGTTTGAATTTTACAAACAGAGTCTTCTTAAATTATTATTGAATAGAAGGCCCTCTTACCTTTAGGTCCCAATTATATCTGTTTACTTAAGGTTATTTCCCGCCCAAATTTTCTATCCCATACTTAATCTGGCACTGCTTTTCTAACTTAAGTTGTTGTAAGCCTTAAATCATGTTACCTATCAAAAAAAAATTAGATGCTACTTATCTAATATACTACCTATTCGATATAACTTGGTGGCAGTGGTGGTGGGAGTGGAGGTTATCACTATTTTGTGTAAAATAATTTTCTATGGAAACGAGGTAGATAAATTTGCGTATGTATGTCGTCAAATATCCTCGACTAACATTGGTGTAACAAAATTGAAAAAATCGTGGTAATTAACGTGAACTTATATGTAAAGTTATATGTGAATATATTGTTTGAAACACAAAAGAAAAGAATTTTTTGGTAGGAAAACTTAAATTTTACTTGCACACGATTAACATGTAAAACGACAGCATAACCCGTATTGATTATACTATGTATATATATATATAAATAGATTATTTGAAATATGAAAATCTTATTTGTAAGAGCCTCATATAAATGATTCAAAGGCTGATATTTTGTAAGGATATTTTTCTTACCTTGGAGATCATCCTCATAAAAATTCAATATATTCTATAACTTCCCAACTCAATATAATTTGATTGAAAATTAACTGTTAACATGACATCTTCATGTGGATGAGTTTTAGAATCATATAATTTTTAGAATCATATAATTTTTTTTTACTGAGGATGAGTTCACAGAAAATTAGCTTTAAATCATCTTCATGTGGATCCTACAATCATGTATAATTTTAAAAGTACGATTTCGAGAGTCAATCGATCCCTTCCTAATTTATATACACTCGCCGTAGGAATGTGTTTAAAAATTTACTCTTTAAGATTTCGAGAGTCGAAACTCAAAGAAGGGCTCTAAATATAAATCATTCTCAATTATAGATCTATCCACTATTCATATCTACTTTTTTAGAAACAAAGCAAGCAGTGACTATACATTAGATAGGTTTGCAGCACTAAGAAAAAAAATTTAGTTTAAAGAGTTATATACAAGTTTGAGCGATAGAATTGCCCTAATAATTGTTAAATCAAATTTGAAGGTACCCACAGTATATCAAAACTTAGCCAATTTAGTTATAGTACCATTATTGTCTTATTTCATTTAATTATAAATAAAACTATTAAACTTCGAAATTGAGCTACTGACTTTAAAAGCGTTTAAGTAAACCTCCAACCACTATTCATAATTTAGTTACATTATTCAATTTTGTAATTAGATATATGTGAAATATATAATTTTGATAATTATGCTCCTAAAAATATTTACAACTTTGCAATCATCATTACAAAATATTATTTTTCTATATTTTTTTTCCTTGATTATTTTTAACATCTAATTGACAATTGTTTAACATTATATTGATCAAAATATTCTCACAAGTAATGATTAATTTTTTAAATTACTCTGCCAAATTAGATAATATTATTTTAGTTGGATCGCTTAATATTTTTAGAGGAAAAATTAAATTAAATATAACTTAGATTATTTTTATAGCATTTTTTAGACCAAATTGGAGTAGTTATTTAATTTTTATTCTATGTTTTAGTTTTTTAGAGCCTTATATTGTGAAATGGAGCCCAACCACTAAATAATTTATAGAATGGGTTAAATTTTAAACCATAAACCTGTCTAGTTTAACATTTTTCTATATAAAATAAGGAAACGAGTTAGTATTGAAAGGAGTAACGGGTTAGAAATGCTCAACCCTAACCTTGACTTGTTTAACCAACGAGTAGAGTTAAGGTAGATTTGGTAGGTTAAATAATACTTTAAATGATAAAAAAATTTATGTTTTACTTTTTATTTTAATAACAAAGTGCGAAACAGAAATGCTTAAGTGACTAATTAAAAATGTTATAAACTTTAGATTGCTTTAGGTGCGTCTACATATATACTTATTGATTTGATTTTTGTGAAGATGATTTAAGTACTAAGGAGATCATCTTTATAAAAAATCAATCTTTGAATGATCTTCATAGAAAGCTTCTAAGCTGAAATAAATAAAATGTAAAAATGACTTATGTGTTTAATAAAAGATTGAGTTTCAATATCTCGTTTCAATAAATATATAATTTTTATAGTAAATAATATTAATGATTTTTTATTCTACTTAATAGATTAAGTTCAAATATCTCATTTCAATAAGTGAAAGAATAACTTAAGTATTTAATAAATATGTTTTAGTTATAAAGATTTTTTAATAGTAATTAGACATTTTACTTATAAAAATAATATTTTTGAACCTTCTTAAAGTCTTTTAATTTTAAAATTTTATACAAGTAATGATCTTAATTAATAGATTTTAACAAATGTTTTCTAACAACTGATTTTCATAGAAAATTAAAATAGTTTGTAGATATTTACAAAATTAAAATTTTTCGCCTCATATACATTTTCTGTTTCCTCTATGTCTATACTATATATTTCATTTACATAAATAATAAAAATATTTTTTCTTATATATACTCTACCAATTTTACTATTAATTGATTTAAAGATATTGGATCTCTACTGAATATTAATCTTAACCATATTTCATCTTTTATTTTCTTTTCATAAGTAGTTAAATGTTTGCTATCTTTAAGCATTTCTCATTATTTGGTTAACGCTAATATTATATACAAATAATTTTTTATAATTTTTAAAAAAATTAAAAATCATGAAAATCTAATTTTTAGAAAACAACATTAAGGTCATGTTTGTTTTTCTAAAATAGACTAACATTTTAAGGTATGCGGTTTGAGTTTTGAATTTAGAATCGCATTCTTAAAATAATATACATTGATCCTGCTAAAATTTAACATACATATAAAAGTTGCAAATCGGTGCAATCTAAAAAGTTTTACAAAAAATTAATACAAATAGAAAATGGTACACATCAGAATTTTTTTTTTAATAAAAATTTAATACCTGTTTGTGTTCGAATTGGCCGCATATTTTTTAAAGTTACCTTTTTCACTGCTTTTCTTTTATTTTTATTTCAACTTAAACTAAAACAATAAGAAAATATTCTTACATTATCAACATTTTGCTTATATTTTTTAGAGTTATTATCAATATCCAAAATTTTGAAAGTAAATTTGGTGAATGAATTGTGTCATTTAGTAAAGGTTATCATCAACTTTTTAAGGTATGTTCAAAATTATATATTATAAATATATTCAATGTATTATTTGTATTTATACAATATCAAAATGTATCAGTAATTTTATTTTAGGACTATT